>CM076978.1:16597094-16682094 GCA_039105355.1 Benthosema pterotum
AGCGTGTAAGGGTTCAGTGGATGTCTGTAGTGTTGCGCTGGGAGCCATTTTGTCCCCTACAACACCTGCGAGGACGTAGTGCTGAGTCGCCATAAAGTGCCATATATATGGATATATGGGTTCTGCTTGAGAGGCCTGCCTGCCTGCGTGGGTGCGGTACGAAAGAGTGCCTTTCCAGAGATTTGTCTATTGTTACAATCTAGAACAATGCTTTCATAGCCACTTTTACGTGACCACTGGTTCTGTCTGTCTTAAAGGGGAACTCCACCCAGTTTCAACATTCCACTATGTCATTATTATAGAGATGTTGCGTGGACATGATACATTCTGTTTCCTAGAAATGGAGGTCTGAAGAAAATCAGTAACATAGTCAAACACAACTTGATCACACACATCATCAAGTTGTGTTTCACCATGTTAATGATTTTTCTTTCAGACAGGGTACAAATGGAACCAAATGGACCCGCTAGGGTCCATTTGGTTCACATTTGTATCCTCTCAGGAACATTTTGAAAATTGGTGGAATGCCCCTTTAAGCCTTAATTATACTAATGCTCACAGTATTATATTGGATTACCATCGTACAACAAAGTGCGAATTATCATTTGTCTGTCTGTCCTTCATTCCTGCTCGCCATCTTTGTAAAACGTTTGCATTGATGATTACATAAATTTTATAGATCCTTGTGAAAATACAATTTCAGCCAGCTGTCAGGCTGTTTTAACGAAGGCTAGTCTCATCAAAAATCTGTCCACAATCTTGAGAGACTCGTCAAATTTTCTGGTGAATGAAAGTAGTTTTCACAGAGAGGTATAATTGTTAATTGTTCAAATTGTTTTTTTTTTTTTTGTTCATCATTCCGGGTTTTTATCGTCTCTGAGATTTCTGTCATCAGCGTTGCAACTCAGAAACCGTAACACAACCTTGTCAAGGTACTTCAGTTGGAAGAAGTGACAGCTATAATGGTTTGTTTATTACAGCTTGTACCACCAGCTGCTGCTGCTGTGGACTGAAGGATGCAGCGATATGAATGAACGACGTTGTGCAGTCGTGATTTCAAGATGTTTGTGGTTACCTCCCATGTCCAGAATGCTTGTAAACAAACAGGCGTAGTGTTTTGGGATGCATAGAGTCAGGGCTTGACACTAACACTTGCCCGCTTGCCCGGGGCAAGTAAAAAAAATGGTTGGGCAAGTCAAGACTGCTACCTGGTTGCCCGATCGGGCAAGTGGGTGACTTAGTGTGCTATAACATAACACAATATGTTATATATTTAGATATATTTGTCTATAGGTGGTCATTGCGCTCTGCCTCTGCGTTTTTCCTGGCTTTCTTCGATCTCTCTCCCAGGTCCATTTGGTTCCAAACTATCATTGTTCTGTGGTCACGGACCCGAGTGATTTACAAGTTGAATATTTACTGTAGTTGATTGTGACTTAAAACAGTCTTTGACTGCGAAAGGAAATGTTTAAAGCACCCAATTAGAAAGTAAACTTAAATGCAAAATTTACGATATTGGGGGGGCAAGTGACCATGATCTGAGGGCAAGTAGAACCTAACTTGGACTTGCCCGATGGGCAAGTGCCTCGGAGACCTTAGTGTCACAGTATATATCGGATCTGCCCAGTCAACTGTAAGCATTAGTACTGTGATTTTCAACCAGTGGTCCGGGGACCACCAGTGGTCCTTGAGAGAGTTCAAGGTGGTCCCCAGGCTAAATTATGGAAAGTTGGTTAACCAGAAGTAACTCTTGAGAGCACTCTCAAGAGTTAAAATATTCATCATCTGAATTAGCCCAAGTCTACACAACTAGAGATGTAGAAGATGAATGGTCATTTTGATCTGTATGTTCGCCATAGAGTTTTGTTTTCTCCAAAATCCAGCCATGAATTGTGGACAAAAGCTTAGTTTTAGGGTCTGTGGGGCTAAAATGTCATCAAATGGTGGTCTGTGGTTCAATTTCTGAATAAATAGTAATCCTGGCATGAAAAAAGGTTGAAAACCACTGCATTAGTAGAGCAAATCAATGGCAACTATGCCAATTTCCAAAATTATGTTGTGTTTGGGTATTACTTGTATGTATATTCCTTGTACTGCATTACCCTGAAGAATGCCATCTATCTGTCTATCTGTTGGTTTCCCTGTGACATCTGTGTCTACATTAAACTTGCATTAGCAGTTACGAGTGTGCAGCTATATGTTCTTTTCAGTCAGTATTTACTTTCCCATTGGCTGGCACCTCATAAGGAACGGTGTGCTGTGCACCTCTGCTTTTAGTGCTTGGGGCTGTAACCACACTAACCTCTTCTGTGGCACACTGGGCAAGACGTACAGCATGCTGTAGAGTCGGAATCAGCCTAAATTGCGATGTTTTGATGGAACTACCACCCAGGGTGCGTTTTTGTCATTAGGCAGCAGTGTTGGGCAGTAACTAATTTTAGATTACATATTACTGTAATATTATTACTTTTGCTCCAAAAAGTAAAGTAACGAGATTACTCTGCAAAAATGGGTAATAAGTAACGCATTACTTTGCAAGTAACGCCAAGTTACTTGTTTAAAATGAGCTTGTTGTTGCATGCAAAAATAGAACAGATTTACAAGCTATCGACAGGTAGGCCTACTGTAACAACGGAGATTGTAGATCCAGTCCACATTCTGCATCCTGTGCACAGTTATGTACACTACAAATCGCTTGCTGCTTTATTTTGTATTTTATTTTTAAATACAAGACCTCAACTGTCTTTGAAAACAATTGTGAAAAAGTTTAAAAAGTCAAAGAGACAGATTTTGTTGGCTTTGTTTTCAGGTGCAGTTTGTGGGATTGGAGACTATTATTATTTCAATAAATTGGATTCAGTTCTAAAAAGAGCTCGCTAAACAGATTATGTTGTACATCTCTATTTTTTCAAAGGCGGTGTTGAGAACTTGGGAAAGTAATAACGTAATATATTACTCTTCGATTCCAGTAATAAGTAAAGTAATGATATTACTTTGTCTAAGGGGTAACGAGTAAAGTAAAGAAGTTACTTTCCTAAGTAATATTGACCAACACTGTTAGGCAGACTAGGCAGTTGCCTAGGGCGCCATGAGGGGAGGGGGGCAATGGGAGGGGGCGACCACCAGACATGCTTTAAAAGGATCCTAGGCTAATAAGACTAATATGGAAAAATCCATTATACTTGTCCTCTTTAACTAGAATTCAACATTTAAAACACATAATATGTTCTTTAGTTTAAAAATAGTTCATAATTTTATCCCTTGGGGGCCATCATTTTACAGGAGAGTTTTCCTGGAGCCCCCCCCCCCCCCCCCCCTCCTTACCAAATGGACCCGTAAGGGTCCATTTGGACCCTTTGCACACATGAGGTAAGCCTGCAGTCCAAGGCTAGTCCTGAGAACATTAACATTTGTCAAAAATATCCAAGCACTCAACATGTTGGGCTGCAGATGGGCTACTTGGGTGCGAAGTGCAGACACAAGCCGGTGCGGAGCACTGTCTGGCTACGCTACATTGACCTGAGGACATTGGTGTCAGCCCCTCCAGATGGTATATTATATTATTGTGCTTGGTTTGTGTGGAATTAGCCAAGTTCATGAAGGACTCACATTGGATATGACACAGCATGCAGCACTTAGGTGATAATAACACAACAAACACTTGACACAACAAACGCCAACTAACAATCAGAGTAAACATAAAGTCAATTATTCAGATAATTTATTCACCGTAATCGACTCTGACGGCAACTAATTACCAGAGTTATTTTTTGCAATCCATTGTGGGTGTTTTTTCCCAGTGTTTTAATGTAACTACCTAAAGAGTAGTGAGACATCTCTCATCACTTGCATTCTGCTGACAGTTGAACATACATAGCAGTGGCTGAAACAACATAACAATGTTGTGCAGAATCACATACAGTAAGATCCAAAAACATCTAAAAGCAATTTAACCTTCAACATCTTAAGGAAATGATGATGGACACAGAACTCCATGTATAGCAGTGGTTTTTTAACCAGAGGTCCGGAGACCACCAGTGGTCCTTGAGAGGGTTCCAGGTGGTCCCCAGACTAAATGATGGAAAGTTGGTTAACCAGATGTAACTCTTTGAAACCAAATGGAACATTGCGGGTCCATTTCGCGTTTACACTCTCAATAGTTAAAATGTTCACCATCTGAATTAGCCCAAGTCTAAACAACAAGAGAATGTAAAAGATAATGGTCATTTTGATCTGTATGACTGTTTTGTTTTCTTCGGAATCTAGCCTGGTATTGTGGACAAAAGCAAAAATAAATCTTTAATTTTGGGATCTATGAGGATAAAATGTCATCAAATGGTGGTCTGTGGCTCAAATTCTGAATAAATAGTGGGCCCTGGTATGAAAAAGGTTGAAAACCACTGATATATAAGAATAAATGGACAGAGAGAGAGACAGAGAAATATCTATATATGAGCATAAAAAGGACACAGTGCCTGGGCACAGGCCTTTTATGATGCTACTGGACAACCTTGGGCAAACAGTTTTGGACTTACGTGGATTACACATGCACAGACTGGCGTACAGAGACTTGCTTGCATTTCTACTTAGACAGATGCTTTTAGCCTTACAAGCTGGTTGCTCAGAGGGATACGGTGAGGTTGAGCAGGCATGCAGCACATATAGGGAGTCGGAGGAGAAAAGGCTCTGTCTGTGAAGACAGGAAGTGCGTGCGTGCGTGCGTGCGTGCGTGCATGCATGCGTGTGTGTGTGTGTGTGTGGAAAGTATTACACATTACAGGGGCGGATGTAACATTTCCCAATGGGGGGGGGGTGGTAGGGGGGCGATGAAGCCACACCCATACCATTTTCAGTTACAGGACTTTTATTATTCAAGTAAAGCATCAATGATAACATCAGTTGTTGTTGAAGTTACTACAGGCACGCAGCATGCATAAAGCTAAATGTCTGACTCAGAGATTTTTCTGTTTTCAATGATGAAATGCTGTTGGTTTAGTGGTGACACAGCTGTAGTTAGCAGTAGTAGTGTTTCACATCATTTTAAATATAAAATGATAAGCCATTGTGTTTGGCGGGGCAGTCTGGGCATTTAGGGGGGCATTGCCCCAATGCCCCCCCATGCCCATGCCTAGATCCGCCCCTGACACATTAGCTGGCGTTGTATGTCAGCAGGTACAGAGGAAGTTTGTCAAAGTTGCTGAAGGAGAACAGAGGCCCACAGTGAGATGTGGTGGAGCCACATGTGGCCCTTTCTGCAGGAGAAAAAAAGAAAGACATTTTGAAAGGAGAGAGGCTTCATTAATGATGCCCAGAGTCTGGGGCTGCCGTGAATAATGTCCGTCTCCTAAGAACGGCTGACTTAATCTCTGACTTTCATTAAGTGTGTGAAGGCTAATGATTTCCTCCCACCGATGACATTGTGATGCTGTCTGCTGTCGGAGGGAGAGGTTTCATTAAGACACCTGTTAATGTTCCCCTTTTTATTGGCAAACCCAGTGCACGTGAGACCCGCCTGCGCATACACACGCACAACACACACACACACAAACGCATGCAGACGCACACACAGCGAGTCGGGCTCCAAAGGGGACCTTATTATAGATCATGAGGGCCTGTGTGACCCGCCCACGCACACCTTAATTTTTCCTGCCTGGACCCAGGTGACTGCAATAAAGGTGTTGGGGAAGGGGGCAGGTGGGCGGTGGGGGGGGACTAATTACCCTCAGTGGTAATTATGAGTGCAGGGCTGACCTTGGAGGAGGGACATACTGCAGGTTGGACGGGTTTATGTGTGTGTGTGTGTGTGTGGGGGGGGGGGGGGGTGTAATGTGTATTGGAGATTCTGAACTCAGAACTGAACACAGTGAACGCCTCATTGCAAAACAAACGTGTGGCTGAATCTTGTCGATTTTGTGAGGGCACAATTAATGGTCAATTGCAATTAAAGGGGAAAGGGGAACTCCACACATTTTCAACATTTTACTGCTACTGCATTTTACATTCATTTTACTGTCATTACCTTAGAGATGTTGTGTGGACATGATAAAAAGTTCTCCCCATTCTGTGTTTCCTAGAAATGGAGAAAGAGTATTCTTCTGTGTTCAGTATACAGTATGTTGCTTCTATAGTACATATTATAATGTTGATAATCTATGTCTTATGCCTTCTTATGTGCCATATGGGCTTCACTGCGAACATAGTGAGCGAGATTACTATGTAAGGCAGGCAGAAATGTCTGTGTGTACTGTACGTATGTCTGTGTGTGCCTACTCCATATTTGGGCATCTCATGATAAATCAAATAATACAGTTATGAGAGACAACAGGAATTTACTTCCTCAACCACTTAAGCCCTCTGGTGTCTACAGTATATTCGTTATTCGTGAAAGGTTGAAAGTTCCGTAATGGCTCGACCGCCATGCCCAAGTATATGTGAACATATGTTATTTAGTATTGGATCTGACACCGTAATGAATGGATGAGATAAACCCCACCACCCCCGTTTTGGGACTCTTTTAAAGGTTAATTCAAATACCAGGGATTATAATAATAGATGTGATGACCCATGCAGGCAGGCACTGATAGAAAAGGGCTGAGGAGGCAGCCAGGTGCACCTTCTGCACCGTCTGCCTATATGACTGTCATATACATGCACGCACGTGCACACACGCACGCACACGCACACACACACACATACGCGCACGCATGGACACATTCTGTGAACCCAAAAGCACATGAACGCCCATTCTTAATGCACACATTTGGTACTCAAATGTACGCACGCACACACTCACACATGCACACATTCTGTGAATCCGAAAGCACATGAATGTCCATTCTTAATGTACACAAATAGCATGCACTTGCACACACACACGCACACACACACACACACACACACACACACACACACACACACACACACACACACACACACACACACACACACACACACACACACACACACACACACACACGTGCACACGAAACTAAGCTAAGCTACACAAACACTGTATTCACATCAAGAACAAAGGCATACAAACACATTCAGGTTTGCTGACAGACGTGCGCGGCTATGCACATGCATGCACGTGCTGAGTGCTATGTGTTTGCATTCCACTTGCCAACGGGACTATTATGAAGCCATAACTTTGTTTCCTGTCCTCGGTGCTTATGGGAACTGAAGTGTGTGTACCTTTAACAAACAAACTCTCTGTTCATTGTGGAAAACATTTGCTGAGGGCTGAAGTTAATTTCCAGCTCAGATCATGTGAAAGAGTATAGGACAGACAGACAGACAGCAGCTGACCTGCTGTTGTGAATGGAAGAGGTCTAAGAAACCAAAACATTTGGACAAGGATGCCATGGTGATGGGGGTTAATTTGGGTTTTAAATCATGTCATATCAGACGGTCAAAAGGAGGTGAAATCTCTGTACAGGGGCAGGGATAAAACTACCCCCCCCCCCCCCCCCCCCCATGCCCATGACTAGATCCGGCCCTGCCGGGCATACCAAAGAATGCAAAGCATATACAGTATATATCTATCCTACTGGTTCCCTCCTTGGAACCCACTTCATAGAATAAATGGAGGAAGATGCAGAGAAATGGAAATAACAAGACTAGATCCTCCCTCTTCTGTCTAGTTTTAGTGGTATGTGTGTCTGCTCTTGTCAATCATAATGGCAGTGTGTCTGCTACAGGCTGGCGGGCCTGTAGCAGCTTCCCCTGTGAGGTCATAGTAAAGACCCTCAGACTGGACGGCTGGCATGAATAATTTATGTGGAGTGAAAGAGAATGCTGATCAAAGCGTTGTAGGGTTCTCATGTATCACTAGTGACACAGTGATGGGAGGAGTACTGTACTCGGATACAGGTACAGCAGGGGTGCCCACACTTTTTTGACTTGAGAGCTACTTTCGAAATGACCGGCTCAACAAGATCTACACATCAAAAATGTGTTCCATTACTGAAAATCCATTTCAAGCCACCCCCCAGAAAGTTTGAGCTTTGAAATAGTGGTGATGGTGTTACTTAACGTTATAGTGTTTAAGAATAATGCACTTATAATGAAAAATAAGGGGGGGGGGATTGGAAGGTTTTCCTGTATATGCTATTACTGACGTTTGGAAACAGTATTTGGGGTTTGAATTGACAGTTTGTGATGTTGAATTTAGTTTCTTGCACACAAAACTAAGAACTTTCATGTTTTTGTCCACAATTGGGAAAGAGAACTGGCAAAACGTTGGTCAAAATAACAATTATTCTCCATTTTCTAATTGTGTGGACTCAGGTGTTTAAATATAATTTAACTCTTGAGTTACAGTTCTACGTTTAAGTGCTGTCATGTGATCTACCTGCAGGCCTGTGTGATCTACTGGTAGATCACAATCTACCTTTTGGGCAGCCCTGAGGTACAGTATAGCAATGCCCCAATGTAGAAATGAAGTAAAAGTCCGGTTTTCAAAATGTACTTGCGTGAAAGTCAAGTCAACATGATGGCATGCAAAACATCCCAAATTTCAAAGATATTTCAAATTGTGCTGTGCTTATAATTAAAATGATTCGAAACACTATGCTACTAACTAACTACAATTGCCAAGCCAACACCATTTCATCATTGAAAACAGAAAACAACAAGCAACTTCAACAACTGATTTTGTCCCACATCACATGATTTCAAATGTATGAAAAAATAGCAGGTATGATCACATCTCAGCGCATTGGGAACTTGTGGATCTGCTATTGTCAAGTGAAAAGTGTTGAAAATGTTATTGGAGAGAATGTATTCATCTTTGCCTCTGAGATGTAGTAGAAGTGAAAGGGAAAATAACAAATACAGTAAACAAAATACCTTTACTTGAGTAAATTCACATAGTTCCCTTCCAACCAGTGGTTCTCCTGCATCACCTGCTGTGCGTACGTGTTTATGTTGTGTGGATGAGAGAGATAGAGACAGGGGCGGATGTAACATTCCCCAATTGGGGGGGGGGGGGGCAGGAGAAAATGGTATCGGTACAGGACTTATATTAGGCAAGTAAGCATCAATAATAACATCAATTGCAACAGCACGCATAAAGCTAAACGTCTGACTCAGAGAGTTTTCTGCTTTCAATGATGAAATGCTGTTGGTTTAGTGGTGACTGTTGGCACAATGGTGTTTGGTTAGTAGCAGTAGTAGTACTGTTTCAAATCATTTTAAATATAAGCCCTTTAATTTGAAATATCTTGGGTTGTTTTGCATGCCATCATGTTTGGTGGGGCAGACTGGGCATTTAGGGGGGGCATTGCCCCCCCCCCCCTTATGCCCATGCCTAGATCCGCCCCTGGATAGAGAGAGAGACAGAGAGAGAGGAAGTCGTCTAGTGTCACCACACCCAGACTGATGACACTGTATGTCAGCAGCATGGAGACCTGCTCTTACTCTCCTATTACACCCCAGTTAGCTTTCCTGTACGAATTACCAACCCCCAGCATCCCACTCTGTTTAGAGGTCGATCACTCACACACACACACGCACACGCACACACGCTCACTCGCTCTCGCTTGCACACGTGCTCACACACTGTTGTACCAGGGTCAAAACCCCTCATATAGTAGCCTATACACACACACACACACAATGCACACAGCGGTACTCAAACGGGGTCTCAGCCATTTACTCTTTCCCTGAGGTCAGGGCCACAAATACACACGTGCGCACACACATACACACGCACACACACCCCCCTCTCCACAGTCATGAGGCCCACAGGTCCGCAGCACGGCAGCAGCAGATTCTCCCACGGAGACCAAAGCCAATTTATTTCAGTCAGGCAGTCGGTGACAGAAAAGGAAGCTTTTACAGGGGTCACACTGACCAAACAGCCCTGTGGGAAATCCCATGCAGCTCCATAGACCCATATAGTGGCTCCCTCCACGCTGCCCAGGAACAGGGAGGGGGTCCGCGGCGGCTCCTGTTATTATGGCCGTGTTTTACCACCGCGCAGGTCATTTACTGGACATCATAACAGAGGGCGTTAAGCAGGGCAGTACAACAACAAACGCTGTCTCATATAAGCACTATACAACTACCAGAGACTTTATCTGCGAAGCACATAAACACACTGATATGTCTGACATGCGCGGGTAAACCCTACGCACAGGGAAAAATAAACCCTGTGCACACTCTCCACTTACTCGAAAATGTCTCAACGCAAATACAACATTTGCAGCCTAGACGTTGTGTTCGCATTACTGCTTTTATTTTGGCTGTGAGAAAAGACAAGCACACAGCATTTATTTTCGCTGTTTTTTCCCATCTCAGGTGGTGAGTGACTGGCTGCTCCTTTGAAGTAGGAGTTGAATTACCTATAGCTGAATCACCTATAGTTTATATACTGTACACTGTACTTCAGAAGCCACAGCATCGTTTGCCACCCAGTAGGATGTCGCTGGATTATTCTCAGTGTCATGAACTCAATACACTTAATTGGACTCTCTTTTTGTACTCACAAAAAATGAAATGTCTTTTTATTTTTATTTATCCACCAAAACACTTTACAGCAACACCTACCTTTCCATCTTATTCAATATTTGTTGAATTCTGCAATTATAAGTCAAAGTACTGAGTTTTACCTCATCTACATCTACAGTGGTTTTCAATCTTTTTCATACCAGGGCCCACTATTCATTCAAAATTTGATCCACGGACCACCATTCCAGGACATTTTAGCCCCACAGACCCTAAAACTAAAGATTTCTTTTGTTGTTTGTCCACAATTCCAGGCTGGATTTTGGAGAAAACAAAACAGGCAAACATACAGATCTAAATGACCATTAATCTTCTACATTCTCTAGTTGTGTAGACTTGGCCTAATTCAGATGATAAATATTTTAACTCTTTGAGAGCGTAAAAATGAAACCAAATGGACCCTTGCGGGTCCATTTGGTTTCATTTTTACGCTCTCAAAAAGTTACATTTGGTAACTCCTTCCATCATTTAGCCTGAGGACCACCTGGAATCCTCTCAGGGACCGCTGGTGGTCCCTGGACCACTGGTTGAAAACCACTGATGATGCAGTACAACCTCTTACATAAACAGCCTCCAATAATAGCTAGCTAGGTCCAGCGTGAGCCGTGCTTTACAGGCGTAAACGACTGCCGTGGCGACACGCGTCCTACATGCACAGGCGCAGGAATTACACAGATGTTTTCCAAGTGTTGTGATGCAGTGACAGCGGAGCCGGCGAAGCGGCGTGATGCAAGGATGGGGAGATGATGTGAGACGTGATGCGTGTTGGGAGGCGCCTCGCTCCGTTCTCTCGTGCAGCTGCATGCCTTTCCTGCATGTAAACAAGCTGATTGATACGTGGCGTGGCCATGCAAATGACCCCTGCGTTCAGCATGCAAACATCTGCACGCACACACACACACACGCGCACGCACACACGCGCACACACACACACACACACACACACACACAACACACACACACACACACACACACACACACACACACACACACACACACACACACACACACACACTGAACTGAGAACTGAGACCAATAGCGTCATGCAAGTCAAAATGTGTTGTTATTTTCAGGCATAAACCAGTATCTAATTCATCCCTTCGCGCTCATACATGTATGCCCTAATATGCTTTGCCAATGGCTATTCTTTCGCTGGTCTTTCGTTATGTTGTTTCTCTTTTTCTTAAAGCCTACTTGATGATCCCAACAGAGAGCTGCACCAGTATGTGTATTCTGTACATGTTTGTCCTGTAGGCCTGCCTGCCGAACACGATGGCAGAGCAGATCACAACAATTCATTCATTCCATTCTTTAATCAGGGGCGGATCTAGGCATGGGGGGGCCTAAATGCCCTGACTGCCCCACCAAACATGATGGCATGCAAAACAACCCAAGACATTTCAAATGAAAGTTCTTATATTTAAAATGATTTGAAACATTACTAATGCTACTAACTAACTACAGTTGTCTCACCACTAAACCAACAGCAAAACTCTCTGAGTCAGACCTTTAGCTTTATGCATGCTGCATGTCTGTTGCAACTTCAACAACAACCGTTGTTATTATTGATTCTTTACTTGCCTAATAAAAGTCCTGTAACTCAAAATGGTATGGGGGCGGCTTCATGAAGCTACCCTCATACCATTTTCTCCTGCCCCCCCAATTAGGTAATGTTACATCCGCCCCTGTCTTAATCATCTTTTGATCCGAACGTATCATCTGAGGAACGTTGTGTCGTTGGCTTGCACCCACACCCATTCTATCCCATGCATTCAAATTGCATTATGTCAGATTTGACATAATGTTGCTTACCATGGGTAAAGGAACTAGGTCTGAACGTCACTTCCAGAACTTCAGAGATCTGGCATATAGATATAGAGCAGAACATGACAACATTGTCGTGTTCAGCTTGAGATTGAGTCAATTTAGCACTTAAAGGGGAAGTCCACCCATTTTCAACATTTTACTATGTCATTGATGTACCTTCGAGGTGTTGGGTGGACATGATAAAAAAAGTTCCCCCATTCTGTGTTCCCAAGAAATGGAGGTCTGAAGAAAGCCACTAACATGGTGAAACATCTTGATGACATCATCAAGATGTATTTTCACCATGTTAATGGATTTCTTTAGACGCTTGTTTTTTTTCTGAGAGCGTACAAACGGTGAACCCTAACGGGTTCATTTGGTTGCATTTGTACATTCTCGGAAAAAATGTCGAAAATGGGTGGAATTCCCCTTTATTAGTAAGTACTGGCATATGATTTTTTTTCCCGCTTGCAGGCACACCCATGCACATGCGCGCATGCACACACACACACACACACACACACACACACACACACACACACACACACACACACACACACACACACACACACACACACACACACACACACACACACACACACACACACACACACACACGGTCTGAGGCGAGACCAATGCCTTTTTCTATCAAGCGTGTGCTTTGTGTAAAGCGGTCCTGTCATGGTCATGGGTGTGTTTATTAGCACAAGACACAGTGCTATTTTCTGTGTGTTAAGTGGTGAGACCAATCGAAAAAGAAACAAATTCATATTAAAGGGAGAAATGTACAAGTGCATGCATGGCCTTAATCGTCACAATCCCAATGCTAACATTATAAGCTGTAGTCTTTGATTGCATTTGAATAAAAACGAATTTGATACACATACACCCACACATGTTACTGATACAGAGAATGTAATTCAATCTATTCATTCAAGTGGTGAGCAGAGTTGTAGCCCAGGGCTTTTTTTCTGTTTTAGCTTGCGATCATTTGATTGCGAGACAACACAGTCGTGGCTCAAACAATCACGGCTTAGTTAAACCCCAGCGGTCTTGACTGTCGATATGGATTTCTGCCCTCTCTGTGCCCATTGTGCACCCACATTTGGTTTTCTCTCAATATCATTTGGTATAATAAACTCCCTATCAAAGCTCCTATTATGTGCATTATCCAATCTACATTGTAGATGTGGTTATTTTGGGTGAGTGGCACCATCATAAAAAACCTAACACAAGAGCTGCCATTGCCATTGATAGCCGTCAATTAATTGATATAAAATAATAGTCGACCCCCCCACCTTTTGCAGAAGATCGTCAACAAACATACCTTTTTAGTCCTATCTTTGATCAGTGCATATGCCATGGCTCAGATCTCACAAGGGGACTCTTTGGATGCTTCTTTGGAGCATATAAACAGTGTGCGGGCGTTCCTCTCCGTTCTCTAAGTTTGATGCCTTGATGCCCAGCAACTGGCCTGAATATAGGCGTGAGATGTGCACACAATCCGTTTGCCTTTGGACTCTTTGGATGCTGCCATCTCACTACAGCAGGGGTTTTCAACCTTTTTGATACCAGGACCGGCTAGGGTCCATTTGGTTTCTTTTTCACACTCCTCATATACACCTGGCCAAAATCATTTACCTGGCGATCACCTGGAATCCTCTCAGGGACCACCTGTTGAAAACCCCTGCACTACAGGATAAACCATGGATTGATGAGCTACATCCTGTGTGCTGTATAAAAAATACGATTGATTGTTGATAAACAATCTGTAAATAATTACTTACCATCTGAATCAGCTGCTGGCGGCAGCTAACTACAGATGCTGTAAAGCATTAGGCATTATTTTATACAAATTATATTGCACAAACATGCCATGCAAAGTAAGTATACAGTATGTTGCGGGCTTATTGCATCAATGACCACACAATGGCCAACGAAGAAATGAGATCATGCAAAGAACAGTGTGAAACACATCACAACCGCCAGCATGTGGTCTGGGTGCGGGTGCTGTGACGATCGATGCAGGGATACAGCCTGTGGTGTGATCGGTACTGGTTGGGTCTCTGGGAGATCTGGACTCTAACGCATTGTGTCCTGTCTAGATTTCTAGTTTCTGAATAACATAATATTTGATTTGCACCACGTTTTCACGATTTTTCAAAAATAGCAGAGATACAAGCTCATAGCGCGCCACTCGGTGGCGCGCTATGAGCTTGTAGATCTGCTATTTTTCAATAGTTAAAACATAATGCTTAGAACACCAAAACGCGTTCACTACACTAAGGGTTAATGCATTCTGTCACTGTCACGTACAGTACGTGCACACTCTGTGAGCAAGATGCACACACATGTGTCGCGCATCTTGCACACGAGGTGGCCAGGCTTTAAGTGGTCCTCAGGGAAAAGTGGACAGAAAGGAGAGGGAGAGAGAGCACAAGAGAACATTCTTCCTACATACCCACACGTACGCACGCACGCACACACACACACACACACACACACACACACACACACACACACACACACACACACACACACACACACACACACACACACACACACACACACACACACACACACACACTCTTCATCCAAGAGCAGTGCAGGTGGAAAAACAGAGAGCAGAATCAATGAAGCATGTTCACACCTCCGCTTCAATAAGTGCTAGCAGAAACCGGCTGTGCTTGTGCACGGGAGTGTGTGTGTGTGTGTGTGTGTGTGTGTGTGTGTGTGTGAGTGCGCGCGCGCGCGCGCACGCGTGGCTTGTTACTTTTAACTTATTTACCGCAGACACCCCCCTCTGGTGTCTGAACAGGGTACTCCAGCAGCACCAGCGGCCATTTAATACGCATAGGCCTAGATTTTCGTCACCTCTAAACCCCTTATCCCTTAACTTCTTTGCCTTCTTAAACTATTGAAAAAATATTTTTCAATAGTTGAAATGGCCAGTCTACAAGTTCACAACGTGTCAATAGATTGGCACGTTGAACTATTCCAAAAAGTTTTTCAAAATAGTAATGTAGTAATAATCCCTTAGACTCTTAGTTTGAAAGCTATTTCACTTGGAAACAGACACACAGGAGGTGAATTAGCACTATGTACAGTAGATGCCGTGATTGTAATGTGTTTTGTAACCGATTTGATAAGGTACAAATCAAGCTTGTTTTGAGCCAAAAAGAAGAATCTGAGATTACAATTACGCCAACCATTGTTTTTTTTTTCAGCATTTAGCTTTATAATGCAATTTGAATGGATTCTGTTACATTACAGGATTACCTTCTGAGAAACGTGTTCTATTGAATACTGCATGTAGAATGACTAGAAATCACTGCAGACTGTGTCTGTGTGTGTGTGTGTGGGGGGGGGGGGGGGCACGCATGCATGCATGTGTTGTTAGTAATAGCATGTCCCCATACTGTACAGTGATTCTCCTTTTTCATACTATAATGTGGAATAACTCTGTGCTCACATTAAAACTGGGAAAATTAGCACAGATGTAATGTGCTACAACCACCAGCCACCTTCTTCTGTTTCAACATTGACGTCTTCACTGTTGGTAGGCAGGTACTTATTCAACTCTGCGCCACCCTGACGGCCTCATTATATGTTTAGGACCATTGGACGTTTATGGCATTTCTGCTACCAGTAACCGTGACAGTGAGACAGACAGGGGTCCAGGCTGCATAGAGACAGAGGTGATAATCTAGCCCAGGTGCTGAACAAACAGCAATACATGAAAAAGAAACAACATCTGCAACAGTGAGCCGAGCTGAGTCTCTTTGCAGACTTTATTTCTTTGTCTTGATTCTGTAAAAAGCCTCGGGTCAGAATCAAACCTGGACCACCGGTGAGAAGGATATAGCCGTATTATTGTGGTATCTTATTGCTCTTACCGCTGGTCCACCCGGGGTCCTGTCCACTATGATTCATTTTAGACAGATCTACACCGCGCTTCCTAAAATATTGATCAGGTTCATGGTCTAATTTTGAACGTTGTTTTGCAGACAGACACAGCTAAAACACCATCCATATTTAATGCCACTGTCTATGTCTTTGTTTAGAAGTTTAATGTTCTCAAATATAAACTTTAATTAAATGTAAATGATTGAATGAATGAATGAATGAATGAATGAATGAATGAATGAATGAATGAATGAATGAATGAATGAATGAATGAATGACATCAGATAACCAGGAGGGGCGAAATGATTTTCCGACACCAACCTTTGGTTGCGACGGCTACAAAATGGTTGCGACCATTGGGCCAATGGAGTTAGGGTTACGTTTAGTAGTGACCTGTATTAATGGTTGGGGCTGTTGACCCAACGGTCACAACTGATTTCTAGTGGTCGCAGCAGCAGTCAAGGCCGTTAGCCAACGGTCGCAACCATTTTATAGCCATCACAACCAACGGTCAACGTCGGAAAATGATTTTGCTGTCTCTCCTACAGGCCAACATGATGATCCTTCGTGCAAATGGACATGCATGCAGTCATTATTGTTCTAAGTGCTCATGATGAGATAAAGTACCATTTTGCGAGCTTAATAAGGTCAATAAGGTCATGTTAAGCATAATAACAGTCCAATCGTTAGTCCACAGCCGCGAGCGGGTTCTGGCACGGCGCAATTACTTCCGGATCAGGGCTCTTCTTTTCTGCTTATCACGCATTCTGTTGGCATTGCCCTCTACACGGCCTATGCTAATGGTAGGTTCAGTTATGTGCATGCAAGTTTATTACGTTATGAGATGCTTCAGGCCTTCATGCACATTTTACTTTTTTCCCCTCTCTCTCTCTCTCTACAAGGTCAAACAACTCTCGAAGTTCTCGGCTTCACCTCCGACAAAACTCCCGTCACGCTCGGTCCGCTCTCGGGTTCATTCCGTCGAGGGTTTTCATTCTTTCCAACAGCCTCCTTCCTGAGTCACTCCCTGAATCGTCATCATTCACTGCTCCTGGTGGGCAGACAGCAGAGAACATCAGGGCCAGAGGAGGCGTACTATGAACATTGAGCCGTTATGCTCACCTTGCTCCACTCCCCCCGTCCTCTCCTCCCTCTGTATTCCATCCCTTTCCTCCCCTTTAATCCTCCTCTAACACACTCTCTCTCTCTCTCTCTCCTCTCTCTCTCTCTCTCTCTCTCTCTCTCTCTCTCTCCTCTCTCTCTCTCTCCCCCTCCGTCCCTCTCTCCTCCTCACCTCCTCTGGGTTGTTGAGGCGTGGTGTTTGGCTGTTCGCTTGGTTAGCCTTGGAGTGTGGAGCCTTTATTGTAGTGATTTGTGGAGCTGGACTCCCCTCACCTCCCCTCTATAGCAAATATTATTTGCTTTGGGGGCTTTGGCAACTTCCCATACGTCTGGTCGAAAGACTGTGTTCTTTTTCTTTGCCACACAAAGGAACTGCGGTGATGGTTCATGGTGCACAAAGTATTAAGTCTGTTCATTATGGGAAATGACCCGTTTATATACTCTGCACCAGTAATTTGGAATGGGTTATAAGCCATACGTCGATATAGGCTGTTGTTAACCTTGAGTCCTCCATAAAGAGCATCAGCCTTGTCTGTCATTGGCAGGGTTATGGTACTGACAGCACGTTGCTGAATGTCCAGGCCATGGGGATATCTCTATGCCTGCCACAGACAAGACACCAGTCTGCATATTGGCTATAATACTGTATGTATTTTATCAATAGATATGTTGAACAATCACACGGCAGCTGAGAATTGCTTTTTCGTTTTGGCAAGCTCTATTACGTCACCTCAGTGACAGTGTCAGTGTCCACTCTGGTCCACTTTCACAGAGCTTCATTCACACAATGATTATATTGTGTAGTTTGGCATGCCAGAGATAAAGGATTGTACCGGTATAAATGGGTCATTGTTGAGACAATGCAGCGCTTCCCCAACTTTTTTAGCTTAAGCAGTATGGATGTTGGGCCACAAACTTCACTTTTTGCTACATTGTGAGCTAGTAGATTGGCTATGTTTGGCTATGTTCCAAAATTTTGGATTTTTTTTAAGATGTTATGGAATAATAACTAAAAACAAATTACAGGAAACACAGACCCTTAATAAAGATGCTGCGACCCACAACTGGTGTCATTGAGTTAAAATAAGGATTATGACTCACAGTAGGGTTTGTCAACTGGCAGCCACAGTACACTGGAGTCCTCTAATTGCAGCCTCCTCCTACGGTATCATCCCAGGTCTTAATTAGAGCCTGATTAGCTGGAATATCCAGTGTCCCAGAGGAGCACTATAGTGCTGTATGACATGCAGCATCTTCAGGGTGAACACTTTCTCCTCTCATTCTTTTATAGGTCTTTAATGCATACCTTAACCGCTCAGGCCCCATATACTGGGCTCTAAGATGAAGCAGAACTGTTAAATAATGAATGTATATCTCCTCCGTAAAGAGTTCTCCATCCTATTAATTTCAGTAATTGGTTTACTGTAGTAAATGACTATGCCGAACAGCTGTATGCGACTCGAGAGGTACATTGTGCAAATTTGACTACGTTATTAACCGTGGAAAAGTGGATTATGAATTAAAAGACCACTTGACCACTTTTCTATGTATCTCATCATATAATAGGTCCTCACTTAATGCACGTGATGAAACTAATGTACATGAAATACCACTATTTTTTCTACTCAGTCTGTGTCTCACAGGAGGGCTGTGAGCAGTTCAGAAACCCTTTGCATTGCAACTTTGCAGGAATAGAAAGCCTGCAGTTTATATTAGCTTGGTTTCCCCATGGATGATGCCTATGGAAGATGGAAGACTGTCTGAACTCCTGTAGTCATATTTTGAGGACCTATTATATTAAGGTACGTTAAACAGTGGTGAAGTGGTCCTTTAATGTATGAATGACTTTATTTTATTCCAAGAAACATCCTGAAGCCAGGCAGAAATTACATGGACTGGCCATAATTATGAGAGCGGTGATTTAGGCTCAAACTGTTCTGAAATACAGTACTACTGAGAGACATAAACAACATTATATTAAAAAACTCTTCTGAAATGCATGCTGTAGTTCCTTTAACCCTTGTGTGTGTTTTAGCTATTGAAAAATAGCAGATCTACAAGCTCATAGCGCGCCACCGAGTGGCGCGCTATGAGTGGCTCTGCTATTTTTGAAAAATCGGGAAAACGTGGTGCAAATCTTTGAATATATGTTACTTCCGAAGCAAACGTTTTTAACTCAAATCTTTGCTTCTTGGGCGTCCCTAGAACATGTTTTCAGATGGGGGGTCCGCAGCCAAATATAGATAATTCTGTTGGTCCTCGGCAAGAACTATGTTGAGCATCACTGACACAGGAACATAGATTTTTCAGAGAAACTAGAATCTGTCAGAATCTAGCATCAGAAACTAGAATCTAGTGTCAGAAACTACAATCAAGTGTAGAATAGAATATATTCTTAGATTTCCGCCTCATTTTCACAATTAAAAAAAAAAACTAAAAAAATTCAATAGCTAAAGTGTAACATAATGCGTTGAACACCAAAACGCGCTTAGTATATAAAGTGTTAAAATACTTCTATGTCAGCTAAGGGCACCCAGGGAGAGCAGCTCTCGCCCCGCGGCCCCTGAGCAAGGCCCCCCTGCCTGCCAGGCTCTGCTTGGCTCCTCGCCGGGGGAAGATCGTTGAACTGTTTCTCACACTCATAAACACTTCTCAAATCTCCTACTAACTGTGGACGTGTTATCTCCCCATATCATCTGCCATCTTGCCGTTTCGGTGGAGGGGTTTTGTGCATTAGATTCTGCACCTCCTCCCACACAAACACCACTTTGATCCAAATGCTTTTCTTCTTTCTTTCTTCCTCCTCGTCGTTGCTGGGAACAATCAGCGACAAGTTTTATGGAGCGCAGTACTGCACTGCTCTCTCAAAGGTAATGGAAAAAACAATTGCGTGATTGGCCGTGACTGGATGCATACCACTGATGATATATCACCGTTGTGTCGTGGTGGAAAAAGAATATCGAGGAAGGTATTGGAACATCCACATAGATCCATTGGAGTTATTATTTTGAGCGACGCAAAGATCACATTGCATTGCAACGCATATCTGTGACCCGTTGTAGAGCTTGTAGGTTGTCTACTTTAAAATGGCTAAACTTTAGAGCATCTGTCTGGTCCAGGTGTTTTTAACCGGTGGTCCGGAGACCACCAGTGGTCCTTGATTGGGCACCAAGTGGTCCCCAGCTAAATGATGGAAAGTTGGTTAACCAGATGTAACTCTTTTTTTACACTCTTACAACACAACTAGAGAATGTAGAAGATTAATGGTCATTTTGATCTGTATTTTTGACTGTTTTCTCCAAAATCCAGCCTGGTACTGTGGACAAAAGCAAAAGAAATCTTTAGTTTTGGGGTCTGTGGGTTAAAATGTCATCAAATGGTGGTCAGTGGCTCAAAGGCTGATTAAATAGAGGGCCCTGGGATAAATAGAAGTTGAAAACCACTGTTGTAGGATGTCTACTTTAGAATGGCCAAACTTTAGGGCAATACAAGCATCTCTCTGCTCCCATGAGCCACCTGTGTGCGAGGTCATTCAGTGTGTGACCGCGTGCACGCACACCATGCACACAATGCATGCACATTGTGGAACTATACACTACTATACGTGCACGATTTTTTTTATATACGCTCTGTCACACACACATGCGCACGTGTGCATTGGCAGTGGTAGTGAATGTGATTCACGGCAGTAGCTTTCATCAGTGCAGTCGGTCTCACACCTGCAGAGGGCCATCATCATCCCAGCCTGAGGCCTGCTTCAAAGCCTGACCTTTGACCCCTGCACAGCTCTCCTCCAACGGCCCCCTCGGCGACGTCCGCCTATCCCTGACCCTGACCCCACCGTCCTCCTGCAAACACCTTGAACTGATCTCTCTCTCTCTATATATATATATATATATATACGACCGTCTGTGTGTGTGTGTGTGTGTGTGTGTGGTGTGTTGTGGTGTGTGGTGTGTGTGTGTGTGTGTGTGTGTGTGTGTGTGTGGTGTGTGTGTGTGTGTGGTGTTGTGTGTGTGTGTGTGTGTGTGTGTGTGTGTGTGTGTGTGTGTGTGTGTGTGTGTGCTGGAAGAGAACAGGGCTCTTCGGGGGGCTAAGTACTTTCCCAGCAGTTGAATAGAGAGCAGCTATCACTATCTGTCTCTGGGGAGCGGCATGGCCCTTCCTCTGAAAAGAAACCACACCCCTCCTGGGACCATACTCAAGAACTCAACTGTGGTGTGGTGTGTGTGTGTGTGTGTGTGTGTGTGTGTGTGTTGTGTGTGTGTGTGGTGTGTTGTGTGTGTGTGTGTGTGTGTGTGTGTGTGTGTGTGTGCGCGCGCGGCGTGCACGTGTCCGTGCACGTGCAAGAGACTCAGCGAATACGCTCTTGTGATTGAGAAAGGCCACAATAGGCAGACCTGTATCCCAAGAGAAGACAGACTATTCACACACGGGCAATTCCTAACCGTCTGAACATTCTACCAATACATCAGGGACATACTGTACACTGTACCAGGACATCTACTGTCCACTGTACCAGGACATCTACTGTCCACTGTACCAGGACATCTACTGTCCACTGTACCAGGACATCTACTGTCCACAGTACCAGGACATCTACTGTCCACAGTACCAGGACATCTACTGTCCACAGTACCAGGACATCTACTGTCCACTGTACCAGGACATCTACTGTCCACTGTACCAGGACATCTACTGTCCACTGTACCAGGACATCTACTGTCCACTGTACCAGGACATCTACTGTCCACTGTACCAGGACATCTACTGTCCACAGTACCAGGACATCTACTGTCCACAGTACCAGGACATCTACTGTCCATGTACCAGGACATCTACTGTCCACTGTACCAGGACATCTACTGTCCACTGTACCAGGACATCTACTGTCCACAGTACCAGGAAATCTACTGTCCACAGTACCAGGATATCTACTGTCCACTGTACCAAGACATGAGAAACAGATACTGTCCACTATACCAAGACATATACTGACCACTGTATGAGAGACTGGCTGCGAATATAGATGCACGTGTTTGTGCCTAGTAATATGTGTATGAACGATTATTCGAAAAGTGTATGTGTGTGTCTTTGTGTGTGCGTGTTTCTGTCTGCGCAACACTGGCTGTCAACAGTTGAGACCCGCCCTTTAATTTCCACACTGGACAAAATAAACAGATAGGGACGCCGATAGTTTCCTCTGAACGCAGCGCCTTATCGAAACACTGGATACAAAATATTCATCCTCTCCTCTCCTCCCCTGTGCACACATCTAGACAGACCCAGCAGGTGAATGACAGGCGCAGGAGAGATTGATTGTGTGGCTCCAGACAGACAGACAGACAGACAGACAGATGATGAATGAGGGCAATGATAATAAAGCCACGATGACCTGAAGCAACTTTAAAAAAATAAAAATAAACTCTTTGAATTTGATCGATCTGGAATGGTGAGCGATTAGTCTCCCATAACTCTAGAAGAATTAACTCAGGAATGGAGCGGTCATCTGTTTGTGTTTTGCTACCTGCGGCAGTAGAGCCAGATCAATGACACATTTTTGGGTTGGATCCCGGTTTTGGAGAGATTACCGATGTGTTTTGGCTAGAATAGTGCTGCAGTTTTTAATCAGTTTGAAGAACATATAGGTTCGATCAAAGTACCCACCTGGATTGGCTATTTTCACTATTCGTCACACGGTGACAAATGTATACCAGTTGTTTTCAACCAGTGGTTCGGGTACCACCAGTGGTCCTTGAGTGTTCCAGGTGGTCCCCAGGCTAAATGATGGACAGTTGGTTAACCAGATGTAACTCTTTGAGAGTGTAAAATGAAACCAAATGTACCCTTGCGGGTTCATTCGGTTTGATATTTACACTCTCGAGAGTTAAAATATTCATCATCGGAATTAGCCCTAGTCTACACAACTAGAGAATGTACTGTAGATCAAATGGTCATTTTGATCTGTATGTTTGTGCTGTTTTGTTTCCGAAATCCAGGATGGAATTGTGGACAAAAGCAAAATAAATCTTTAGTTTTGGGGTCTGTGGGCCTAAAATTTCATCAAATGGTGTTCCGCGGCTCAAATTCTGAATAAATAGTGGGCCCTGGTATCAAAAAGGTTGAAACTCCTGATATATCCGATCAAATATAGTCGCATGCAGACCTGCTTGCATCAGGGTCTGCTCATTCTACTGCATTGGTTCTCATAGTGCGGTACTGGGGGCCCAGAGGTGGACCCGAAGGAGCTCCAAAGGATCCCACCAACAGCCGAAACACTTCTCAAACCCCTCTTACATTTATTTATTGGCTTTTCGAGATACACTTCCTGAAAGTGTTGACACATCTTGACAGAATGTTCTCTAATGGGGGTCACTTGTACCAAACATTGGTCTGCGGCCAAGTACATGTATACATTTGGTAGTACTTGACATGCAAAAAGCTAATGAAATATGTACATTTTGAGGTCTCGGGTTAGAACATGTTTGAGAGCTGTATAGCCCCTGCATACGTACACAATCCAGTACAGTGTCTGCTATATTCCCATGCACCCTCCCATGTCCAGTCCTCTCTGCGACCCAGGGCCGGATGTACAGTAACATTTCCCAATTGGGGGGCAGGCGGAAATGGTACTGTATGGGGGCGACTTCATCGCATGAAGTCGCACCCACACCATGTTCGGTTATAGGACTTATTAGGAAAGTATAAGCATCAATAATAACATCAGTTGTTGTAGTTGCAACAGACACGCAGCATGCTAAAGGTCTGACTCAGAGAGTTTTCTGTTTTGTTTTCTGTTTTTTTTCTCTGGTTTGTTTAGTGGTACAACAATTGTAGTTAGTTTGTAGTAGTGTTTCAAATACTTTTAATTATAAGCACTTTAATTTGAAATGACTGACCCAATATATTTGGTGGGGCAGTCGGGGCATTTAGGGGGGCAATGTCCCCTCATGCCCATGCCTAGATCCGCCCCTGCTGCAGTCTGAATAGATTAATAAGCCAGACTCATAATGCCACTGACGTGTCCTATGAGTCTGGAATAGCTGTGTGTCCATGTTGTTTCTCAGGGGAGCAGCTTGAAAACAACATCTTTTTGAAGGATTTGACACCCATATTTGCATACTGTGTATGCAGTCCTATTGTCTAGAATAGGAAGTGGGCATACAATTGAGCTATTCCACACCCAATCTGCTGACAGGCTTTTCTTTTTTGCCAACAGCTGATTCGTTCTGGTTTAATAGCCAGACTACTAACAAGTAGCATTTTGCGTGTCATTGGGACTGTTGTCAGACAGTCGGGGGTCCATGTGGGTGTGATGGTTGTGGGTTGGGGTGTTTGCCGGCCAGTTCAGGGTGTTGATGTAATCTGTTCTCCCAGCGTGGAGGTGGTGGTGGTGGTGGTGGTGGTGCGGCGGCGTAGCGCCGTGATTTATGGCTCCGCTGTTTGTCTGCTGAATTACACTTTGATTGCTCCATTCCTTGCTGAGCCCCTGGATCCATGCTAATGAGTAAAGTGCTTATCTATCACAACATTAGGGGGGCAAATCCAATTGAGCTTGTTAAAAAAAAGACTAAAAAACGGAGCAGCAGGCGAGGGCGGCCACAGTAGTACAGTTTGTCTTCAAGACGCTGCCGGACGCTTATCTTTAAAATAATGATGCCGTGACTGGATGAAGGCTGCCTGGTAGAGCTGTAGTGTACTATGTCTTAGTGTGTGTGTGTATGCATGCATTTCTGTGTCTGTGTGTGCATGATAGTGTTTTCTGGCTGTGCATGGGTTGGTGCACGCGTATCTTATTTTGGCAGCCGACTTGATAGAAGGCTTTTATATGATGCTATTTGGCCACGCTGCTTTCATTACCACTGCCATTTGTTAGATGGTCTGTGAGAGCGAGGGATACAGTTAATGAGAGAGGGAGAGAGAGAGAGAGAGAGAGAGAGAGAGAGAGAGAGAGAGAGAGAGAGAGAGAGAGAGAGAGCGGTGTAGAGGACATGGATCGTTAGCCCCAGTAAAGCAGGGAAGCTCTCTGTCTGTTTGCAAGGTGCATTACCCTTCAATTACATTTAATCTGGACTGTAGACGCCACAGAGGAAGGGTCAATACTGAAGCTCACTGATGGACTGATGGACTTACGGACTGACTGACTGGCTGGCTGGCTGGCTGGCTGGCTGGCTGGCTGGCTATCTGGCTGGCTGGCTGTCTGGCTGGCTGGCTGGCTGGCTGACTGACTGACTGACTGGCTGGCTGGCTGGCTGGCTGGCTGGCTGGCTGGCTGGCTGGCTGGCTGGCTGGCTGGCTGGCTGACTAGCTGGCTGGATGCCTGGCTGCCTGACTGACTGACTGGCTGTCTGTCTGGCTGGCTGGCTGGCTGACTGGCTGACTGGCTGACTGATGCCCACTCACTGTGGTTCACAGAGTAGAGAATTAAGCAGGGTGTGATTTGCTGTGAGGGATGTTCTGTGGAAACGTGTGCTTCTGATATCCTCCCTGCGGCCATTCATTTTCATGGCCAGTGGGGATTCTGGTCAGACTGAAGCAGTGGAAAAGGATATGCCCATATTTTGGAAATGTTCAGATATGGTATGATATTTATTGTAGTATTACTATAAAGCAGAAAATGTGCAGTAAGAATCCAAATACAACCTGTCACATAATGGCATGTGAATGCTTAGATAAATGGATAAATACCTTGTATTGATTGTAGAAATGCACCATCAACCAAATGCCTTAACCTACTGAATATCCCCTCAATAACCTATATCCCATATAGCAGTGGTTTTCAACAAGTGGTCCGGGGACCACCAGTTGTCCTTGAGAGGGTTCCAGGTGGTCCCAATCTAAATGATGGAAAGTTGGTAACTAACCAGATGTAACTCTATGAGAGAAAATTAATAAAAAATTAACACCCTCAAGATATTCCCTCAAATATTCATCATCATTCTCTAGTTGTCTACACTACACTAGAGAATGTAGAAGAAATGGTCATTTTTTTATCTATGGTTGCCTGTTTTGATTTCTGAAATCCTGCCTGGAATTGTGGACAAAAGCAGAAGAAATCTTTAGATTTGAGTCTGTTGGGCAAAATGTGGCAAATGGTGGTACGTGGCTCAAATGCTGAATAAATAGTGGGCCCTGGTATCAAAAAGATTGAAAACCATATAGTATGTGATATACAGTAAGTTGAACAAGTAGAACGTTTACTGACTCCATACATTTACGCAAGTTGCCTTCTGAGAAATTGGCACGTATAGAATTGAATATCATAATTGACAACAACGTGATTTTCACACTGAAACTGTGGAATCCTTGTGAAGGGAATGGTCAAATTAACAGAGCGTTTCGGGGGGGTGTAGATTTTCCACTCCCTCGCTGTCAGGGAGGTAGTTTCCAGTAGACTCTTGATCTCTGTATATTTTTCTCAAATCAAAGCGTTTTGGGAGCCGCGCCACACCTTTCGCAGCCCCAGCGCATTAATCATGTCCAGCAAGGGATAACTAGCTATAATCACTAGCACTTGTTTCACGGGGGAAGGTCTTCAGAAGAGACATGCCAAGAAACACTTCACGGCGGAGCGGAGCGCACGCCGCCGCCATATACCGTATACCACCAACACTCTGAGCGCCGCCAGCGCCAACTGCTTCTTCTCCTCCGCAGCTGGAACCAGGGGCGGATCTAGGCATGGGCATGGGGGGGCAATGCCCCCCTAAATATCCCCCCCCCCCCCCCCCCCCCCCCCCCCCCCCCCAAACACGATGCCATGTAAAACAACCTAAGATATTTCAAATTAAAGTGCTTCTATTTAAAATGAAACACTACTACTGCTACTAACCAACTATAATTTTGGCACCACTAAACCAACGGCATTTCATCATTGAAAACAGAAAACTCTCTGAGTCCGACCTTTAGCTTTATGCATGCTGCGTGTCTGTTGCAAACTTCAACAACAACTGATGTTATCATTGATGCTTTACTTGACTAATAGAAGTCCTGTAACCGAAAATGGTATGGGTGTGGCTTCATCGCCCGTGGCGCGAACACGGGCGGTGAAGCCGCCCCCATACCATTTTCTTTTGCCCCTCCAACATGTTCTCTTGCCCCCCAAATGGGACATGTTATATCCACCCCTGGCTGGAACGCTTCCCAACGGCCAGGAGCTGCACAAAGAGGAACACAGACAGAGTTGGAGTGGAACTTGGATAAGAACTGCGGGCTTAAATTGCCTTTCTTCCACTTATCTCTGCATGAACACCGGCTAACAGAATCCCACAAAATAGGTGGGACACTGGTGCGAAAAATAGCAAACCTATACAAAACTCAAAAGGCATTGTGTTGCGATCTTGCAGAAGTATTGGGTAGAATCGACAATTCAACTTTTTCTCCCTCTCTCTCTCTCTCTCTCCCTCTCTGTCACGCTCATGGCTGCATGTCAGTCACCATTACCATCTGGTTTGGTCTGACAGGTACGTCTGTAAGCTCCTGGCCCACCGCCCCCGCGTTGGTCTTTGTCTCATAGAGCCAGCGGAGGGAGAGGGAGAGAGAGAGATAGAGGAGAGAGACAGACATAGAGATGGGGGAGAGAGAGAGAGAGAGACGGTGGCGGCCTCTTGCACGGCGTACACTTTCATTAAGCTGTCAGCTTAATCGCAGGGCGCTTAACGAAGCACAGAGCACCTCTTGATGAGCGAGGTGGATGCCTGCTCTGATTATTCTGTGGTTTTGGACAGCTGAAGGCTGCGGTGTTTTCGGAGAATATCCAAATATTTTTTGAAGAGACGAAGAGGAAACCTTTATGCACGCAAACGATGCGTTTCTAGAAAATTTCCATCTATGTGGTTCACGTTTCTTCTGGATCGTGTGCATGCGGCTCATTGTTCTTTGGAACTGGGTCAAATGGTACGAATACTTTTCGTGGTGTCATTTACGGCTGGGCTTTCCCTTAATGAACGGCCTAATGTGTACAATAGGGTTTGGAAACTTAGCACGGGTGTGCAATTATATCTAATAATGTCTGGATGCGGTGAACCTTGCTCATGCGGTACCCCAAGGTCTAATGCCTTGCTGTCAAATTTGCAAAGGTTAAGTCAATCGATGAGAAAACTGTTGGATTATGCGTGCGAGTTTAAAAAGCACCCTTACTGAGTCTTTCCATATGGGGACTCACTATAGGTCTTGCACCTTGATGGGTGTGGTTTAGCGGGATGTTGCCGTGCACACTTAAAAAACAGCTACAGGTTTACATATAGGCAGGTGCGTGATCGCCATAGGTGGCCATTCTGCCGACATCTAGTTAGCTAGTAAGCTAACATAAAATAGCATAGCATTTGAATTCATTAAAATAAACATTTGCTTACATTCGACGAGGTAGGGGCGAGCTCATGTAAAAACAGCTGATGGCCTTGTTGTGTAGCTTATCTTAGCTTAGCTTGAGACTTAGCTTAGCTTGCGAAAAAACCGGTCATCAGGCACATCAAACACTGGTTGGATGTTTTGTCATAGTTAAACAACATTCAGTGATTCGGAAGTCCCCTTGATGACAAGACGTGCACTTGGAACACTCTCTACAGTGAGGGGGAAGTGCAAAGGGCCAACAGCACGTAAACCAAGGCCCACCCCCACTCGATCCTGATGGGATGAAGACTTTTCTCCAAAGCTAAAAACCTAAGGTTTTTTTTTACCCTGTGCGGGGGCTCCCTGGAGACAGAGATGGAATTATGTGGTCGCCACATAATTCGCCACACAAGAACAAAAACATTCATATTTGAATTACGTAAAATCACTGAATATACCTGTACGTTGCCTTGACTGGGTTCCATGGTTCCATCTGGGTTCCATTTTGTCAACCGCTGCCCTACAGAGGTAGAGGAGAACAGAACTATAAGAGCTTAAAATGGACGTATACTTTTAATCAGGCTTCATCGCAGTGTAACTGTACAGTTCCACGACCTCGCCAACCTACTGTACCTTGTGTTCTTTGTTCCGTGCGTCTATATGGGAACTGTGTGCCGCCTGCGAGAGCATTGATGTTATTTATAAACGTCCTCTATAACTCTGTAACCTGTGGCAACGGTGACATCACACCGAGCACTTTAGTGCCTGAATCTACCACACACAGTGAAGCACATGAAGAAGGAAAAAAAAACCCTCCTTCTGAAAGCATTCTGCATGTTGAGAGAGAGAGGTCTGCTGGAGCCTCGGAATCCAACGTCTGGGTCACAAGGAAGATAAGGCCATGGTGGAGAAACGCAACCAGCTGGCCTGGTGGGTCTGCCCGCCGTGCTTATCAGCCCTACTAATCACTGTGATTAAAACCTCTGAATTTGATCAGCGAGGAGCGGAAATGGGAGTCGGGGGCGAGTGGGGGCCAGGGTCTAGGGGGTGGGTGGGGGGGGCGGGGGTTATTTTAATGATAGGTGCACACAATTGTGTGCTTTGAGGTGCAGAGATCGAGGAGTCGGGTTTGGGGTTGCACGGAGAGAACCCGCTATCTTTGTTTTTCCGAGTAATTTTTTAAATTTCCTGCAGCAGCCTTTAGCTCTCGGGGGTGACATTGTAAACCCTTGCAGTAACTTACACTGTATAAAGTAAGGGACGTGGGGGGGTGGGGTGGGGGTAGTGCCGATGTGCGTGCGGCAGGATTTTTTAAAAACGGTCGTTTGCTGACACGCACAGCAGGGGCAGATGTAGCCTTCCGTGCCGGAGCGACCCTGGCGTGTCCCATTAAAGACGCATTTAGCGGCGCTGTGCGGAGAGTGAGAGGGTTTTGGCTCCCTGCGATGCCACAGTGCAGAGCCATGAATCCAGCCAGTGTTTTGCATTTTGAGAGCATACTGTACATGTCTCCTGTTGCATCCGTGCTGTGTGTACAATAAAAGGCTTTGTGGAGCCCCCCCCCACCACACCCGCCTGCATCCTGTACTGTGCTATACAATGGTACACGGTTCCACCTTCATATGTGGTTGCTGTCGGGCATTTATATCCAAGCTCATAACATGTCTCCATGTGATGCAGTAAGTTGTGATATGAACTTGTAGATCTGATATCTTTCCTATTTAGCATATAAGTAAAGTGAAGTTGAAACATTGGACATATTCATGCACCCGATTTCCACCAAATGTTCGACTCCAGCATTTTAATGCTAATAGTGGAGCAACAATATACTGTAGTAACTTTTAATTTCAAAAACGGTATATCACCGGTATATCATTATGTAAACAGAATATTTACTTGTATTGTATTTGTTTTGCAATGGAAAGAATTGGTATTGAATCATCACCTATACTGTTTAACATGTAAATATACTACTAGTACTTAGTATTGCTATCTACTAAGTACTAAATACTACTACTTAGTATTGTATCATTGAATTGTATGATCATAATGAACCACTCATTTATGGATCGCTTCCAGCGAGACCTCTATGTTCTCCACTTTTTATATTTATTTATTTATTTATTTATTTTTTATTTTTATTATTATTCCGCCCCGTTTTTCGATTGTCTACTACTTCCACATACTTTATGCTAGAACTTTCGTTCAAACTTTAAACTGTTCGGCTTCATGCAGTGATTTATGCTTAAATTTTGTTTTTTAAAATTCTTTATACTTTTTTCACTATTTCACTTTTTCACTTTTTCAGGCGTGTGTGGTGCAACTACATATTTGGAGATGCCTGAATTTTTTTGTGCTCTCATAACTCTGTCATACTTTCACTTAGAAACTCCGTTCCAACTTCAAAATGTTCAGCTATCTTTAAACTTTCATTGCCCGGTAGGTTTTTTTGGACAAAAATCTTTAGTTTTCAAGATATTTAACTTTTTCACTTTTTCAGGTGTGTTTGACACAACTCCATATTTGGAGATGTCTGACTTTTCCAGGCCTGGATATGATACAATGATACAATGTATTTGAATACAATGTAGCAACTGTCACACACACGCGCGCGCATGCACGCACACACATGCTCTTGGGACAGGCATGCCCAAATATGCGTGATGCACGCACACAGACAGACATTTCTGCCTGACTTATACAGCATGTTAGCATTAACATGTTAGCATGTTAACATTAGCTTTAGCTATTGAAAGCATTGCCATTATCTATAGCTATTGAAAGCATTGAAAACAATGTAATTGATTGAAGGTCAACTGTTACACACGTGCCAAATGTACCTTGGGTTATAGGTTTGTAGGTAACCAAATGGACCCTTACAGGTCTTTAATAGCATGAACCCATTTGTCATCCAATTGGCTGGTCTTTACACAGCTATAACTTGGGTTTGGAACATGCTACAGCCTCAATACTTGGTAGATGGAGGTACTGCGCATTACTGAGCATTACTTAGCATTTTTGGCATTTTCACAATACTTAGCATTATTAGCTATACTTAGCATTAGCATTACTTAGCATTATTAGCATTACTTAGTATTATTAGAATTTTCACAACACTTGGCATTAATAACTACAGGTATACTTAGCATTAGCATTACTTAGTATTATTAGTATTTTTCACAATAGTTAGCATTACTTGGCATAACTGGCATTACTTAGCATTATTAGATTTTTTTTACAATACTTAGCATTACATAGCAGTATTAACAATATTTAGAATTAGCATTACTTAGCATTATTAGCTTTTTTCCACAACACTTAGCATTACTAACTATACTTAGCATTAGTATTACTTAGCATTATTAGCATTGCTTAAAATTATTAGCATTTTCACAATACTTAGCATTACTTAGCAGTATTAACAATACTCAGCATTAGCATTACTCAGTATTATTGGCATTTTCACAATACTTAGCATTACTAACTATACTTAGCATTAGCATTACTTAGCATTATTAGCATGTTCACAATAGTTAGCATTACTTAGCATTATTAGCTATAGTTAGCGTTAGCATTACTTGACATTATTAGCATTTTCACTATAGTTACCATTACTTAGCATTATTATCATTACTTAGCATTAGCATTAGCTAGCATTACTTAGCATTACCGGCATTACTTAGCATTATTATACAAGTTCATGTTTGCAGACAGATTTATTAAAACAACATTGATATTCATTCAACACAGAGTTGTGACCTGTGCGACTTACACAGCATGTTAGCATTAACATGTTAGCATGTTAACATTAGCTTTAGCTATTGAAAGCATTGACATTATCTATAGCTATTGAAAGCATTGAAAACAATGTAATTGATTGAAGGTCAACTGTTACACACGTGCCAAATTTACCTTAGGTTATAGGTTTGTAGGTAACCAAATGGACCCTTACAGGTCTTTAATAGCATAAACCCCACCCCTCTGTCTTCCAATTGGCTGGTCTTTACACAGCTATAACTTGGATTTGGAACATCCTACCATAGTGAGCCAATAGGAACAAGTTAGCATTACTTAGCATTACTTAGCGTTATTAGCATTACTTAGCATTATTAGCATTTTCACAACACTTAGCATTAATAACTATACTTAGCATTAGCATTACTTAGCATTATTAGCAACACTTAGTGTTATTAGCATTTTCACAACACTTAGCATTAATAATTATACTTAGCATTAGCATTACTTAGCATATTGGCATTTCCACAATAGTTAGCATTACTTAGCAATATTAACTATACTTAGCATTAGCATTACTTAGCATTACTAGCATTACTAACATTTTCACAATACTTAGCGTTACTTAGCATTATTAACTATACTTAGCATTAGCATTATTAGCAACTTGTAGCATTATTAGCATTTTCACAATACATTATTAGCATTATTATCATTACTTAGCATTAGCATTAGCTAGCAATATTAGCATTACTTAGCATTACTGGCATTACTTAGCATTATTAGAATTTTCACAATTCTAAGCATTACTTAGCAGTATTAGCAATACTTAGCATTAGCATTAGTTAGCTGTGGTTGTGGTGAATATGTCAGAGTTAACTGTAATTTCGTCTCAAACATGGTGGGTGGTCTTTCTTAGCATTATTAGCTCTTTTCACAATACTTAGCATTACTAACTATATTTAGCATTAACATTACTTAGCATTATTAGCACGTTCACAATAGTTAGCATTACTTAGCATTATTAACTATACTTAGCATTAGCATTACGTAGCATTATTAGCATTTTCACAATAGTTATTACTTATTGAAAACAATGTAATTGATTCAAGGTCAACTGTCACACACGTGCCAAATGTACCATATCTCATAGGTTTATAGGTAACCAAATGGACCCTTACAGGTCTTTAATAGCATAAACCCCTTTGTCTTCCTATTGGCTGGTCTTTACACAGCTATAACTTGGGTTTGGAACATGCTACCGCCTCTATACTTAGCATTAGCATTACTTAGTATTATTAGTATTTTCACAATAGTTAGCATTACTTAGCATTATTATCATTACTTAGCATTAGCATTAGCTAGCAATATTAGCATTACTTAGCATTACTGGCATTACTTAGCATTATTAGAATTTTCACAATACTAAGCATTACTTAGCAGTATTAGCAATACTTAGCATTAGCATTACTTAGCTGTGGTTGTGGTGAATATGTCAGAGTTAACTGTAACTATGTTTTCCAGCCTGCCATTCGTCTCAAACATGGTGGGTGGTCTTTCAAGAATTTAATAGATTATTAATGTAACATGTTAACCTTAGCTTTAACTATTTTACTTTTCTCTGTAGAAAATCTACTTTTCCCACCTTTTTCACTCATTTTACTTTAAATCTTTTTCTCATGTACATGTTTTATAGTCCTTACTTTGATTGGTTCAAACAAAACAAGTACTATGTTGGTTGGGTATAAATTTCATTTATATTATTCTACTTGCTATACAAGTTCATGTTTGCAGACAGATTTATTAAAACAACATTGATATTCATTCAACAACAAATTAAGGCACCAGAACATTTTAAGGAAGAACACATGAAATAAATAATACACTTCAATTTACAATTCAGGCATTTAGCAGATTAAACAGATTAAAGTTTACAATTTAAGCAGAATTTACAATAGACTTTACAGTATACTAGTACAGTGTTTTTATATAATAGATAATAAGTGAATAATAAAAACGATAAGTATAATAAAAAGAATATGTACTTAGACAAACACATAAAAACAATGACAAACAATCCAAAGGTTTTCTTTTCTCAAAATGTAAACAAATGGATTACCAACCCTAGAACCTAACCTTAGTAAACCAAGCAGAAAATTTCTCTGTAGTGTTATCTAAATTATTATTATCCCTTTTAACTTATACCAAATTAACTTGTTTTTTAGTCTATACTAAAAATAGGTTTTAGTATATTTTTGAATCTAAATGAAATGAACTTGCATTTTTTTGTTTATTTTAATGATTTTAATTCCTATTCTATAAAATTGTAGAAATTTAATCCTGATAATCCTGTTAATATTTTAACAAGATTACCACACACACACACGCACGCGCGCACGCACACACACACACACACATACCACCCCCCAAAAAACAACAAGACTGGTGAAATTTTAAAATTAAGGTACCCAGAACATTTTACAGTAAAGAAGAACACATGGTAATACATCAAATAAATAATACACCTCGATTTATAATTTAGGCATTTAGCAGAATAAACACATTAAAGTTTACAATTTAAGCAGAATTTACAATAGACTTTACAGTACACTAGTACAGTGTTTTACATAATAGATAATAAGTGTATAATAAAAAAGATAAGTATAATAAAAAGAATATGTACTTAGACAAACATAAAAACAATGACAAACAATCCAAAGGTTTTCTTTTCTCAAAATGTAAACAAATGGATTGCCAACTCTAGAACCTTAGTAAACCAAGCAAAAAAAAAAAAAAATCCTCTGTAGTATTATCTAAATTATTATTATCCCATACACCTTATACCAAATTAAAGTGTTTTTTTAGTCTATACTGAAAGTTGTTTTTAGTATATTTTTTTAAAATCTAAATTAAATGAACTTGCAGTTTTTTCTTTATTTTGATGATTTTAATTATAAAAAAATATACTATAAATTTGTAGAAATTAAATCCTGATAATCCTGTTAATATTTTAACAGGATTCCCACACACACACACACACACACACACACACACACACACACACACACACACACACACACACACACACACACACACACACACACACACAATAAAAAGAATATGTACTTAGACAATACAAACACACATAAAAACAATGACAAACAATCCAAAGGTTTTCTTTTCTCAAAATGTAAACAAATGCATTGCCAAACCTAGAACCTAACCTTAGTAAACCAAGCAGAAAAATCCTCTGTAGTATTATCTAAATTATTATTATCCTATTTACCATATACCAAATTAAATTGTTTTTTTTAGTCTATACTGAAAGTTGTTTTTAGTATATTTTTAAATCTAAATTAAATGAACTTGCAGTTTTTTTGTTTTTATTTTGATGATTTTAATTCCTATTCTATAAAATTGTAGAAATTAAATCCTGATAATCCTGTTAATATTTTAACAGGATTACCACACACACACACACACACACACACACACACACACACACACACACACACACACACACACACACACACACACACACACACACACACACACACACACACACACACACACCACCCCCCAAGTAACAACAAGACTGGTGAAATTCCTAGTGGCCCCCCACAATACATCCAGTCACTTGATTAGCAGCAAGTAGTTGTGCGCACACCAAGAACGCTGTAGCGATGTCTGAGTAGTTTTGTTGGCCAAAAACAAAATGGCCCCTTCGCTCTCCTGAGCAGGGGAAATAAAACAAAGGTACCTTAGTGTGACAGATGTCTGTATAAGACGGTTCGGAGGCCCACAGCGTCATACCACTCCCGACCACGATAACTGTACAGCAGGCAGCAGACAATCCACTTGGAGCACACCGACCGGCACCCCACAGCAGAATCCTCTCTCCTCCTGTCTCGACGCACAGCAGAAGAGGGTTTCTGCACTGTCCCTTAGCTCACCCGTCGTCTTTGTGGGTTAGTGAGACCCGGCAGCCAAAAAGTCATTCGTCAGTTGCAGCAGGTAGTAGAAGTGTCGGAGCGGTGAGACATGGAGCAGGATTGAGTGGCATCCTCTGGAACAGTGACTGGCATGTTCTGGAACTTGGTTGTTACCTGCTGCAGAAAAAAAGAACACATAGCCTAAAATGCATAATTATGCATTGTTCATCGTTGCAAATTAGGTAGCCACTAAGGGGCAGTGTGAAGCTTTTCATAGTTTGGTTGATACCTGCTGTAAAACACACAAGGACACATAGTATCCATATGAATTCCTCATTGTTGCAAGTTAAGTAGTGGATGCTTCATCGTATTACGTTGACTGTAATACATTTTAAATGGAAATAACTTACATGTAGCGGAAAAGGTAGAGTATTAGCCTCTATGTTAGGGTGGATAGACTTTCTAGTAGTGTGTTCTTGTTTGTGGGAGGGGTGGGGCTATCATCCTTGCTGCCCTCATCTGTTACTCCTCTCCAAGACTTGTGGTAGTGTTAGAGATAGCTGTAAATAGCATTTGGTTATTTACAAAATAAACATTGGACTCACAGTCGAAGGATTACAATGCAATACATTTATTATGCCATGGAAACAACTTACTTGTCTTTAATCAGGGGCTACAGGGTGGATGGGCTGCCATGTGCTGTGCATCCTACTTTCTCATGTTCAAATAGACTGGGACACTGTGAAGCTTTTCATAGCTTGGTTGATACCTGCTGTAAAACACACAATGACACATAGTATACATGTGAATTATTCATTGTTACAAATTAAGTAGTGAATGCTTAATCGTATTATGTGGATTGCAATACATTAAAAATAAAACTTACATGTAGCAGGTAAGGTGAAGTATGGGCCTCTATGGAAGATTGATGGGCTGTCAAGTGATGTGTTTTTGTTTGTGGGAGGGGCGGGGCTGCCATCCTTGCTGCCTTTATCTGTTGCTCCTCTCAAACCAAGAGTTGTGGTGTTGGTTGGAGATAGCTGTAAATAGCATTTTATTATTTACAAAATAAGCATTGGACTCACAGTAGAAGGATTACAATGCAATATATCTAGCATGCCATAGAAACAACTTACTTGTCTTTAATCAGGGGCTACAGGGTGGATGGGCTGCCATGTGCTGTCCATCCTGCTTTCTCATGTTCAAATAGATTGGGGCACTGTGAAGCTTTTCATAGCTTGGTTGATACCTGCTGTAAAACACACAATGACACATAGTATACATATGAATTATTCATTGTTGCAAATGAAGTAGTGAATGCTTCAACGTATTACATATGTGGATTGCAATACATTTAAAAAAAAAAAAAACTTACATGTAGCAGGTAAGGTGGAGTATGGGCCACTATGGAAGGGTGGATAGGCTGTCAAGTGGTGTGTTTTTGTTTGTGGGAGGGGCGGGGCTGCCATCCTTGCTGCTTTTATCCATTGCTCCTCCCAAATCAAGAGTTGTGGTGTTGGAGATAGCTGTAAATAGCATTTGATCATTTAGCAAGTAAGCATTGGACTCACAGTAGAAGGATTACAATGCAATATATTTGTCATGCCATGGAAACAACTTACTTGTATGTACTTACTTGGGAGCTGCAGGATGGATGGGTTGTGACAGGTTACCGACTGTGCAGTCGGTGGGGGGGGGGTATTGGGGGGGGGGGGGGGGGGGGGTCCAATTTCTGTCTCGTGGTGGATTTGAGTCCACCCCTCTTTCTCTGGTTCAGAGAGGGGATGGGGCAGTGAGGCCAGTTGGTGGAGCCTGGCTGCAAGGGAGGACCCCCCACCCCGTTGATAATATTGTACTGTAAATATGTGAAAATTGAAATCTGAAAATTATGTCTATTATAATATGATGAATGCACAATGATGTCTATAATATAATGATGCTGAATACAAATATGTCTCTTAAAATACATGATTATAATATAATAAATAATTACTACTTCCTATAAGATGTTGGCTGTTTGTTTATTTGACAAGAAATAATAATAAAATAATAATACAAAATATAGAAAATAAAAGATATATATATATATATATATATATATATATATATATATATATATATATATATATATATATATATATATATATATATATATATAAATATAAATAAATATAAATAAAAAAATAATAAATAATACATATGGCCAGTAGCACATAATTTGTCATGTAAAATGAAAGACTCTATAAATGTATGTACACGTTGTAAGATTTAACAATGCAAGTCGATATCATTAATGATTGTTACTCTGAGCTACTGAGACACGCTAGAGGTTATTACACAGTACACAGGGTTGTGGTAACTGTGATAGGTCCGTAATACCCCTGACTGGACACAATGCAGCGGACGAGAGATGAAGATGTGGTCCAACAGGGTGTTCTTGTCCGTTGTGGCCGCTGTGATGAGCTGTGCGTATCCTCTTGATTCAAACATCTCGAGTATAGCATGTGCCCCACCGGACAGCAAGTTCTCGTTGAAGTCGCCACAGACGATGATTGGGTGATGATCCATGATCTCTAAGGACTCCAAGAGGTTTTTCAGGTTTGGCAGGAACTGTCTCAGGCTGTAGCTTGGAGGTCTGTAGACAGTAGCAATCACTGCGTTCACCGGGGCTTCGACTCTGACAACCACAAACTCCAGGTCAGTTACATTATGTATGTACTGCTTCTCACGGGCTCGAATGTTGTTCTTCACATAAACGGCAACTCCACCCCGCTAGCGTTGGCCATGCAAGGATTGTTCGTGTAGGAAACGTGCCTGTTCCGCTTAAACATACTGTAGCCTTCCAAATGGAGTCCCTCGGCAACAAATGATCCTTGCAGGTGAGTTTCCGTGAGACACAAGACATCTGCTAGACCCAGCTCGTGATGACTCTTAATGTCGCCGATGTGAGGTGCCAGTCCTTCCGTGTTATGATGGATGATGGTGAGAGTGTCGGGCCTGTTCAGTGTTTGCGTGCTGTGTGCGAGTGGCATCATGTCGTCCAAGTGGGCTTGGGTCATCCTCTCGAGGCCTGCGGTGACTTCAGGGTTGGCGTAGATTTTAGACTCGTCCATGCCGATGATGTGCATTCCGCTGAGAGATGTTACCCTGCTGAGAGCCACGTAAGCCATGCCGGGTTCGAAAATCGTCTTCAGGGACACCACAGCAGTTGAGGTGGTCATGCCTTGAACTTTGTGTATCGTGCAGGCAAACGCGAGCTTCAAGGGAAACTGTCGGCGTACTGCGTGCTTCAGAGTTTCCTCGACCCTCTCTATGTACACAACGTTATCGTCTCCTCCGGGTGCTTTATGACGGTGCCTCTGTCCTGCGTTTCTGTTGTCCAGCTCAAGCCCAAGCATCGTTGTATACACAGCGCCGTCTTGCTCACAAGTAACCATCCGGACAATTTTACCAAACGTGCCGTTAACAAGTCCGTCGTCCACATCGATGTTTCTGGTGATCATAACGCGGGCGCCGATAGCAACTTGCAGCGTGTCTGGTAAGTCGTGCTTGGTTCCGCGACATGGTTTTGTCTGTCTGGCCATTCTTCCTGAGGATCTGTCCTTTCTGTAGTCATCTGCGTCAATGTCTGTGATGTCCGAATGAAGCAGAGCTAACGTTTTCGCGTTGTGTTCATTGACCTCCTTATTAGTGGAAAAGATGTGAAGTACGTCATTTGGGCAAAGTTCCGGTACGGTGACGGCTCGTGAAAGCAAAGCTCTGTCTGATTCACGCAACGTTTCCTTCTTTTGTTTCACACGGATCCTGTTCAGCGTCTCAGCGTAAGCGATGTCGTCTTTCTGGCGCATGATCTCTGTCAATGTGATCATCTGAAATCGGTCTTGCCAAAGGTCGATCTCGCCCGGTTCATGGACACAGAGTGGCTTAGCTTGTGAAACCGGCGAGAGCTGATAGAAGTCTCCGACAGTGAGTACTGACATTCCTCCGAAAGGATGTTGACTTCCTTTGATTTGTTGTAGTCTGTGATCTACATAGGCGAAGATTCTCTTGGAGACCATGGACACTTCGTCGATGACAAGAATTTCAGCATTTGAAAGCTCTGCTCGCACTTCGTCCAATTTGTTGCCAAGCCCTGGGAATGGAAGCTGTATGGACCTGGGTAGCTTAAAGATGGAATGCAACGTCTTGCCTGTAATGTTGAATGCTGCGGTACCCGTGAATGCGGCTAGCAGAACAGTAGGCTTCGAGATGTCAGTTTCCTCACGATTTCTCTCGAGTCTAGACAAGATCTTGGATGCCTCTGCATATAGACATTTTATCAAGTGGCTCTTCCCCGTCCCAGCTCCGCCATTTATGTAGAAGAAGAACGGCTCTGCGGGCAGATTACAAACACGCTTGATGCACCAGTCTCTAACTGCGTAGAATATGCATGCTTGCTTCTGGTTCAGACCTTGATACATTTGGCGCAATACTACAGGGTCTGTATGGGTGATTTGTATCATCGGTGCAGCTGCTGTTGTCGGCTCAACGCTATAGTCTGGGACATCTTCTTGCTCATGCTCGTCGTCCAAAGGTTGTGCTAAGCGCTCTGCGATAGATTCCAACCTCAACAGTTCAGATTCAGGAGCCAGATTACACCATTCATTTTGTATGGGCCCGTTCTGCTCATATTCCTCTATGGCGCTCTGGATTTCATCCCCGTGTTTCTCATATTTGGCCTTGTTTTCTTTGACAATGAGAAATACCGGCTGGAGTTCATTTGAACCAGGCAGCTGAACATAGGCACCCCTGAAGAAGGACTGGTATGTTGGAAAGCGTTCGCTTTTCAGCTGCGAGTCTGCACGGTGTGGGAGGTACAGTTTGAGCAGGTTGCCAAAATGTTCCTCGGGATCCTTTTTCTCTGAGAGGCGGAAAAATTTGATGATGGCTGGTCTCGCCTTTGTTCTTTTCCTCACAAAACCCATCTCATTAACTAGAGGCACAATGTCTGTAAGTGTCTTTTTCTTTCTGCCATAGATGATATCGCAAGTAGCAGAAAAATCAGCCAAGGACATCTCCTCGAAATCTGCTCTTTCAGGTCTCGCGTGGTATTTTTCCATGAGCCCCTTCATCCACACATCCATGCAGTCTGGTGTGGTTTTCTCCAAACGTTTGCGGGGGTAGCTCATTTTCACTCTGTTGTCAGCAGTTGGTACGAAACGGACAGCGCGTGAAGACCTTTTCATTTTCAGTCCACATACACGAGTCACACACTCTTGAGCGCTGACCTCTCTCTTTTTGGTATACGCCTGCATGACTTGCATCATTTCTGCGCGTTCGTCCATGTTGTTGCTGTCTAGATTCGTGTTTTCGATCATTGTTTTGAGATACTCGCTCAACCCGTGCTCGGCTTTGGTGATGTAGGCTGTCATGTACATGATACACGAGTATGCGTTCAGAATGAACTGTATGTCAATATTGGCATCCCAGGCGTCAAGAATATAAGGATTGTATGCATTCACCATGCAGTCCTTTGGATCGCGTTTCAGTACAACTTTATTGGAGCCAGACAGTGCTTCGAGAGACTCTGTAAACTCTTCTGTTGTCAAATTGCATGTGGCCAGCAGCTGAGGTAAATCCAGATTTTCGGTATTAGGGTCGTTAAGCATCTCAACAACTGGTTTAAGCTTCTTTTTAGCTGCATTCAACCTGTCAGATGGCGGAGGTCTCGTTATCATAGTCTTACTTGCAGGGGGTTTAGGAAAACCAAATCGGCAGCCAGGTCTTTTATTTTTGTAGCATGACTGTGAGTGATTTCTGCTGTGTGTCTGAAGCCCTTTAACCTTTCCGTGCATTACTGGTTCGGTGTGTGGGTCAGGCAACCGGGCTGTTACGTACTTGTCAATGAAGTTGCACACGGTCTCGTCAGAGTCTTGATCTAATTCGGGTGCTCCCTCTGCCCATAACATGTAATGCGCATGCGGACTCCCACGGTGTTGCCACTCTAGTCTTAAGAAGAAGTCTACAATCTTACCAAGAGGCTGTGCATCACTCTGTAAGAACTTGAACAATTCATCCACACGTTTGTCAAACATGCGCATTGTCGTAACTGGATTGCTTCGTAATATTTCGCACTTTGTTGCCCAGTCAAGTTCTTCAAAGTTAACCTCCTCACCTTGTTGGTTCTTAATTGCTTCAATCACCTCGGGCCATCTCATCTCTGCAGCAGAAACTGTACCGAACCAAGTGGGTTTTCCTAATTGTCTGATGGTAGCGAACAGATCTCTGGTTGTTTTCTCCCAATAGGCAGGGGTTCCTCTCAGTGGCTGCATGAATCTGATTGCGTCTTTGTTTTGCACCAGTTTCTGAACCTCACGTTTGTCTTGTAACATCCTGGAGGTTATTTTGCGACCATCTCGTGTCACGGCCTTTCCTTTACGCAGTTGTATTTGCATACTGGAAGTAGCCAAATGTATTTCTGTTACGAATTGCGCAAAGAACAGGTAATTTGTATCTCTGGCAAAACGAGTATCTACGGAGAAAAGCCTTGCTTTGAAATAACTGCTGGGTGTCAACTTAATGGGTCTCGCATCGTCAAATGTGTTTACACTAGTGGGGAATTGAACTGGGAATGCCATAGACTCGAGTTTAGGGGTTCTGAAAAAGCTGACGGGCTTATTACCTTCGGCAGGCGCAATGCAGTAAATTCCATCGCTGAATGTTAACAGCTCATCTGCAATGTCAATTGGCTGTAGACACGATTCGAGGGCAATGCCTCCTGTGGGTTGGTCACCCTCTTCTTCTGTATCGTTTGACTGCCCTTGTTGTTGAATGTCATTACCGGAGAGGATATCGACATGGTGTTGCTCAGCTGCAGGGCTATCGTGTGGCTCATTCAGTGCGTTTTGCTCACACCTGTCAATGTCCATCAAAGCGTCATCGTCGTACTCATCACCCTCCATGACATCATTCATTTCATCGTCACTGTCTTCCTCGTCGTTAACTGTCGGGTCACACAATTCGGCCTCGTCTCTGATCGTTATGTCTTTATACTCTGGGTGAATTTGTTTCAAAGTGCGCAGCGCCTTTAAAACTTTAGACCAAGTGACAACCTGGAACAGTTGATGTCCTTTGAAGCGCAACCGCCTCTTCAACTTTACTCTCATCACTTGAGATTCACCTCGAAGTCTGGGTAACGTGTTGACAGTCGTCTCTACTTCGGAAGGCACACAAACCACATTACCACATAGTGCTCTCTGCTGGCCTTTGGGGAGAGGTATGATCTTAGCAAATGTTAGGTACTTGGAAGATATATGCCTCTCCAATATGTTAAGATCGGACAATTCGGGGGGGATTTCTGCCAGTTCCAAATTATTAGCAATAGCAAGCTTTGGCATGCGTCCTCTTTTAACATGGTCGTGGCAGGTGGAGCAGATCCATTCTTTCTTCCTCTCATCGGGCACTGTGCATTTACCTGAATTGCTGCATTCATCATTGCAAACATGAACGTATTTTCCTGTCAAGCACGCAGACACGACATGTGGGTTTTTGACGTAGGCTGTCCTCTTGCACTCTATTTTTCGATCTGGGAACAATGTTCTGTGACACACTGTGCAGACATAAGTGGGGCCATGTTTTATTCTTTCTCTAAAAACAGATATGGCTTCTTGCATTAGAATGTTACGTATCTGTGCACGCAAAGCATCTGCTTGCCGGTATTTTTCTATTATTTTCTGAGTGCAACGTGCCTTAAAAAGGTGTCTATATGATTGGTCACTGTGGTACTTTTTAGAAATGTAAGCATTACAGTTCTGTAAATGGCGTCGCCTGAAATCTGGGTCCTTTTTGTACCTCTCTTGATTGATTTGTTTCATGGTCTTAATATGTTTGACTCTAAATTCAGCATTATTTCTGTATTTCTCCCGCATGCTTTGTTTCATGATATTAATATGTTTGAGTCTAAATTCAGGATTTTTTGTGTATTTCTCTCGCATGCTTTGTGTCATGATATTAATATGTTTGAGTCTAAATTCAGGATTTTTTGTGTATTTCTCTCGCATGCTTTGTTTCATGATTTTAATATGTTTGAGTCTGAATTCAGGATTTTTTGTGTATTTCTCTCGCATGCTTTGTTTCATGATATTAATATGTTTGAGGTTAAATTCAGGATTATTTGTGTATTTCTCTCGCATGCTTTGTTTCATGATTTGAATATGTTTGAGTCTAAATTCAGGATTTTTTGTGTATTTCTCTCGCATGCTTTGTTTGTGTTTGAGGTTAAATTCAGGATTTTTTGTGTATTTCTCTCGCATGCTTTGTTTATGTTTGAGGTTAAATTCAGGATTTTTTGTGTATTTCTCTCGCATGCTTTGTTTATGTTTGAGGTTAAATTCAGGATTATTTGTGTATTTCTCTCGAATGATTTGCTTGTGTTTGAGTTTAAATTCAGGGTTATTTGTGTATTTCTCTCGTATGCTTTGTTTATGTTTTAGTCTAAATTCAAGATTATTCATGCGTTTCTGTTGAATAATTTGTTTCTTTCGGAGTCTATAAGATTCATATTTAGCATACATTTTCCTTTCTTTCAGGTTTTTTGCTTTCTTTCTCTGGATTCTTTTTTGTAGCTTTATGTCCATTTTTTGTTTTTTTATGCCAGTTTGTTTTTCCACCCCATCAGCTTCTGCTTTCCTCTTATATTTCTGTCTTTGTCCTTTGGGCAATTTTGACAATTGTGCCATCTGCTCCTTTGTCATATTTGTGATTGTGAAAGGTTGTTTAGTCACAGACTTACACGATGACATACTTTGAGAGGCTTCAGTATGAGTTAAGTGTGTGTGTGGGGGGTTAACACTCACTGTTGATAATAAAGCACTGTCATCAATGCACTCGATGTTGCTGGTGCTATAGACATCACTGCTTTCTTGGTTGTCACTGTGAAATTCGGGCGTGAGCTCATGTGATGATGTAGGTAATGTCTCAAACTGTTCTGCAATCACATTGGACATTTCCGACAATAAATGTTTAGCCAGCCTGTTTTCATGACATGTGATTGACGTTGTTGGAATTTCTATTCCAGGCTGTGTTGACAGGTCAGTGTAGTCGTCAATAGTGCCATCACTGCTATTCAGGTTGTGAAATACTACAGGTCTGAGTTCATATTGTGCTATAGGTACCGTCTCAACCATCAGGTGGAACTCAACGATCCTGTTGGCCATATCTTCCAACTCTGTGAAAGTAAGCATTACAGCAGTGCCTGAAACATCACCATTGATATCACGAAGCAGAAGTCCATCAGGCCCTCTAGGGTGTGGATCAAAATAACCAAATGTTCCTGATCTGTTTCTGAACACAGCGATCACTAGGTTATGCAAAAACAACAGTGCATAGTTCGCTTTGGTTAACACATGTCTCAGTCCTGCTTTTAGGTTTACAAATGTGCCATACGTTGCATCAAGCTGTCTTACGTGGTACTCGTGGTTGTGGCCAGACACATGTTTGGGTAATTCATCTGAAGCGAGATAATCATCAGCCTCTGACTTCTTTATAGTTTTCTGTCCAGGTCGGAGATTTTGTAGCTTTTGTAAATACTCGATTTGGGCTTTTTGATCTAACAGTTTCTTCACATCTCTGTAAATGGCGTCACCCTTTTCCAATATAACATCGAGATGTGCTGCTGTGATGTGTTCAATCTCATAAAGAAATGCCAGAAATACTAGCGAATTACAAGCACACTGATTATTCCTTGACTTCTTCTGGTATTTGATGCTGCCTTGACTATGAGATGCTGCAACAGTTGAATGTTTTGCTTGCCTATTTGCATTGTTTGTGCCGTAGAGTTCTGCGTTTGATGTTGTCAGGTTGACAGTGTGAAATTCCACAGGCGTGAGTTCATATTGGCATGTATATCGCGTCTCGTATATTATGTGGCACGCAACAATCCTGTTAATCATATCTTCCAAGTTTGAGAAAGTAAGCATTACGGCCGTGCCAGTGTGTATGTTATATGCATCAGCTGGTAACCCATTAGGCTGTCTAGAGTGCGGATCAAAGAAACCATATTTTCCTGAGCTGTTCCTGAACACAGCGATCACCAGCCCATTCATCGTCAACAACGCATAGTTCACGTCTGTTAACAAACAGCAAAGTCCTGCTGCTAGATCGAGAGAGTCTTCTGCAAAACCAGGCGGGGGGTCACCAAATGTTCCGTGACGCGGATCATGCTTCGTTACGTGGTAGTCATGGTTGCGGGCAGAAACATTGTCGGGCAGTTCGTCTGTAGCGAGGTGATCACGAGCAACTGTTTTCCTCACCTCCTTGTACATGCTGTCACCTTTTTTCAATATGAGATCCAGGTTTGCTCCTGTGATGTGCTCATTCTCATGAAGAAATGCCAGAAATGCTAGGGAATTACAGGCACACTGCTTATTCCTGGAATCGGTAGAATATCTCATGCTATTTTGACTGTGTGATGCTGTGACACACATCTCGTCAGGTTGGCTTTTGTGTGGAATAGGGTTAGATATTCCTGGCACATGTTTAACTTTAGACACCTTTTTTACGGCATCGGAGTAAGACCTCTTTCCTAATAGTGTCTCATTGGGTTGGCTTTTGTGTGGAATAGGGTTAGGCATTCCTGGCACATGTCTAACAGTAGGCACCTGTTTGACAGCATCGGCGTAAGGCGTCTTTAATGGTGCTGTTTTGCTGTGTGGCACACTTTGATGATGTTGACCTGCTGCCTCTATGTAAGGCATTACATCTTCCTTAACATACTGGTCAGCTAAAGCAGACAAACGCTCTTTATACCACTGTGATTTGCCTTTCTCTTCCAGCCCATCCATGGGTCTTAAACGGGCAAGATTCTGTCTCAAATTGTTGGCTACACAGTATTTGTGACAATGCGTTTTCGTATCATCCTCCTGCTTGCTCACAGGTGGTGATGCAGCAGCAGTACGCTCAGTGTTGGTGTTAGAATCTGCACTCACATTAGACATTTCTGGGGAATGCTTACTTGCAACGTGTGCGTTAATGACAATTGTGGGTGACGTACTTGGTCCAGATGCTGCAACGCTCACATTGTCAGATGCCTGTGGCAGATGTGCAACTTCACAGCGACTAACCTTTTTGACAGCATCAGCGTAGGATTTCGGTTTCACGTCGTTGCAGCTGCGGGGAACATCCATTTGTTGACCTTGTGCATTGTCAGATGGTTCCAACTTATTTGCCCAGTATTGTTTTCTAGCTTTACTCTTTGCACCTTTACGTGGCATGTTTCAAGTTTTGTTCTTGTAAGGCTATACACTAGAAAACTTTAGATATGCCTTGCAAATGCGTTACCTTCACACAATACGGTAAACAACACAGTAGGCTGTGGTTCACGAACAAGACACGCAGAAAAAATATGGTACCAGAGGTGAACTGTAGTTTCACAGAATGATTCGTAGTAGGCCTATAACAGATGTGAGCTAATCAAAACCACTATGCAGCTGTTGTTCACTATATGATACTACAGTAGGCTACCAAAATACACTTGTAATATATCTCACTTTCTAAACAGTGAACGGTTATAAAAGAGGAATACTTGTGTAAAAGTGGTAAAGGCTTCCAGTTAATCACCAAATATGGTCTGTTAATAAACGTGACCACAGATATGAACAGTACCCAAGATAACCAATCAATTAGGCAGCAGACGGAGTTCAAATATAGATATGAGACACCTTTGTAGATTTACTATTTGACCAAAGATTAAACCCTGTATAAACTGTAAACTTAGGAATGTGGGGCTAAGTTTAGTTTTGAATCAATTACAAAGTGACAGGTCTATATGCTACTCAAAACCACTATGCAAATTCAATCACTGAGGGTTATTTACTATAGTTCCAATAGACGTCACACCCCCACGTGTATTACACAACGTACAGCAGTGTTAAGGCTTTACTTTACTAATTAACAAAACAGAACAGATGTGATAAAATGCCCGACTAATCACAGAATACGAGCTGTTTAATGCAATAAATGTTACCACAAAAATATGAACCAGTCAATTCAATCACTTCTATATTAAGGCAGCAGATGCAGTTCAAATATAGATATAAATCACTACCTTTTGTAGATTCAGTATTTGATCAAAGGTTAAACTTTGTATGCTTATGTTGTTTTGTATTAATGCAAGTGATTCAATATTTTAACAACAGGAATAAAACTTTGTAGTTGCCTACTGACTAGTCACGTCGATTGAATATTCAGTGAATAGCAATAGCTTGACAATATAGCGATGGATTATATGCACTTCAAATAGAGCAGTTAGTTCAGTTGATCTAACACTGCTCAATAGAACCCTCTTTTACTATGCAATTTATAAAAGAACCTGAGCAACAAAACACAGTTTGGAACTGCTACATATAGTACAGACTATAAAAATGCAAAGAATATTTCTAAGCAGTTTGTGATTGTGTGTGTGGCTTTGATGATCCTGGTCCAGTGTGCGTGCAGTAGTCTCCTCCTGGTCCAGTATGCAGACACCAAGCTGATGAGTTGACGATGGGCTCGGGTCCAGATAGATCAGCAACAGATGAACAATGAATAATATATATGTACAAACTATATCAGTCAGGAATGTGGAAACAATAGTGTTATATTATTGTTATGTGGATGGATGATTAACCACACAAGGATCAAAATTGGTTTGCAAGTGTTTGCAATAGATAAACAAACAAGGTGGCTGACCAATTGGGCCTGCACCCACCGTCAATGTGTGTGTAAATAGGTATGGTCTGGTTATGTTTTGCAATACAAATGTCTGAGATAATGTGTGTGCAAGGTGTATGTCAGTTAAATATCAACAATGGATTTCAAGGAGGTTTCTCCTTGAAATTGGAAGTTGCTCAAAAACGAGGTTGTTCAGAGTTCTTAAAAAAGGAGTTCATAAGAAAGTTTCTCAAAGAAGAGGGGGTTTTGGGGTTGTTGTAAAATATGGGCAGAGCCGGTATTTTGATGGTGTACCTCAAGTCAAAACCGTCTCTGAATGAAATGGGCAGAACAAGTATTTGATGGTATACCTCAATCAAAACTTGTCTGCGAGAGAGAGAGAGAGAGAAGAAATTACGGAATTTGATGGTATACTTCCGTCAAAACCGTCACTTAATGAAATGGGCAGAACAAGTATTTGATGGTGTACCTCAAGTCAAAACTTGTCTGAGAGAGATAGAGAGAGAGAGAGAGAGGGAGAGGGGAGAGACAAAAGGCAGAGGTAGAGACAGCAGGGTTTGGGGGTATTGGGTGGAGAGAGACAGGATCCACTCGAACCCGGGGTTCACTGTAGCAGGTATACCTGAAAGAAAGAATATCCATGAGTCCACAGTACGCAAGAATTTAGGCTTAGAAAAGACATGATACCAGATTTCTTTTCTTTACATCATTGCATAACTGAGGAAAGAAGCAGACAATACAGTGTTGGACTCCTGGCTGTGACAATTTAGAGGTCAATAAGCAGGTGTTCTGCTGGAGTTGCGCATCTTTTTTAAGTTAATTGAACGACAGTGGTGTTTGCCGAAAATAGCAGACCTACTAGCTCACAACTTGGCCATCTGGTTATCAGAAGGTTCATCACTTTGTCTCCCGGTCTGTGTCAAAGCGGCCACAACAACAGCGTTTGATCCAAAGCAATAAATCTACGCTTTCACAACATGTCATGTTGTGAAGTTGTTGTAACACTATATTGGTTAATCACACAGAGCGAAAGGGGTTAACATTTTTGTTCAAAATGATGCATGCGTACGTGTGTGTGTGTGTGGTTGTGTGTGTAGTGCTTTTATTCTACCTAAATAGAAATATTGTAAAACTACGTTCAGTGTTAATAGCTTATACTTACTCAAAGTGCAGCTCAACAGCAACCAGCTAAGTCTGTAGAATGAAAAGTAGAGAGAAATTCTGCAGTTACTTAATTATATTCCTGTTGTTCGTGTTGTCAATACACCATTTACAATAATTTCCAGGTTTCAAATTGTGCACATTGTTTACATCGTTTTATAACCCCCCCCCCATGAAAGGTAATATAAGTGGTTTCCATCAGTGGTCTATGGACCACCAGTGTTTGAGAGAGGTCCAGGTGGTCCCCAGGCTAAGTGGTGGAAAGTTGGTAAACCAGATGTAACTGGACTCTTGCGGGTCCATTTGGTTTCATGTTTACACAACTAGAGAATGTAGAAGATTAATGGTCATTTTGATCTGTATGTTTGTTTGTTTTGTTTCCCAAATCCAGCCTGAAATAGTCAATTGTGGCTTAAATGCCAAATAAATAGTGGGCCCTGGTACAAAAAGATTGAAAGCCCCTGCTTCCTATGAAAAACTTTAGAGTTTCAGCCCATGCCATTCTAGTAGGGCTGGCTAAATCTGGCCCTGGGATCCAGCCTGATTCGCCGCATTCCACACATCTGAAGTCACTTTGCAAATCAGAATAGCTTATTGATATACTCTTAGCATTTAAACTTTAATTCAACCCATTTTAACTTGTGCTGATGGATGGTCGATATCTTAATGTTCAGGTTAATAGCACACACATGCTAAAATGACTCCACACTACTCAGGCAATAATATAGGCTTAGAAAATATATTACTTTGTTATATCTGGGGTAAAGTTAAGTGCTATACCATTTGGCACTCAAACTTCATTTAAAATCCAATACTTGTTTTTCAAATTAAATATCTGTTACAAATTCTCTGGGGCCCACAGTACTGGCTGTAGTGTAAAACTTTCTTTAAAGGGTTAGTCAGGATTTTTTTTTAAACTTAAGGTATGAAATTCTGTCCATTAATAGTGGTTTCGACTATATTAATTGATTGCCAGAGTCCTGTGGTGGGAGTTTTGCTCTGATTTTGGTCAATATTAAGTAGTTCTGGTCATTTAGTGTCCCTGGGGCCACGCACTAAAAGTAAATGAATCCACAAAACTAACGTAATTTGTTTTGTTGAATTATTTCTAAAATAATAGGACCTCAATCGTTCATTTTTGACTCCCCTTTCACATGGAACTACTTTTTGGGCGTCGTGATATGGACACAAAATACATAGTTCCGTGTGACAGAGGGGTTAAAAATGAACAAAGGGTGTGTTAATATTTGAGAAATAGGTCAACATAAAACAAGTTAGTTTTTTGGATTCTTTTACTTTCACTGCGTGGCCCCCAGTGACATCTGCATTTTAGCCACAGAGGACCACCATTTGATTTTGAGTTTAGTCTCTGGGACTAATTTAGGAGACAAACTGGCAAAATGTAGGTCAAAATAGCAATTCTTTTACATTTACTAAATGTGTACATTCTGTAAAATTAGGTAACTCAGATGTTTAAATGAAATCAAATGGACGCGTTTCATTTTACGCTCTCACATCTAAGGGTCCATTTGGTTACCAATGATCCTTTTTAGGAAGGAAGGAAGGAGGACTATCATAGGATGAAAAAAGAGGGTTTTAATATCTCAGGCACCTGTCAACCAATTTTGCCCCAACTCACACCACTATACTAAACTGACACCACTATATTAATGTATTTCATACAGCTTAACTTGGGGAAAAAAATCCGGACTATCCCTTTAACCTTGGTGGGTGGTAACTGGAAAGGTGAAAAAAAAAATCTGTGTGCATAACAGTTTCACTTTAATAGATAGCCTGCAGTTTCTATTAGCTTGAATTCATACTAAAGAATGGTGCCTATTGAGATAGGTTGAAAAGTGGTGAAGTGGCCCTTTAATAAACAATAATAAGCTTGAAAAAATATTTATATACATACAGTAGTTACAGTTCCAAGACGGTAGTTAATTACTTTTAAAATGTGCGAATGTACACTGAATATGGGCAATCTACAACCTTACAACTCACCGTGATGTAGATCGAGGAGGGACGGCCGGACAGGTGATGTGGGACAGGAGTGTGGCGGAGGCGGGGATGAGGGAGAGAGAGAGAGAGATAAGAAAGTGCACACAGGTGATCTACAAGGTCACAGCTATAACACATGTACAATTATGTAAGCAACATATACACAAGTTTGTAGTGGGGTGTATACAAATGGAACCAAATGGACCCGCTAGGGTCCATTTGGTTCCATTTGTACACTCAGAAAAAAAAAAGAAAGAAAATGGGCGGAATTCCCCTTTAAGAGGCGTCCCACTACAACACTGCATATACATAGTTGTAAACATTAATAATGGAGAAAATACATCAATAAGTCTCCCATTTATAATGGCATTACTATCTCTGGGATGAATGAATGAATAAATATGAATCTGGGGACCCCTGCATAAGTCTTCAAACGGAACACCACATTTAATGGCATAAATATCTGGGACCACAATTTTATATTTTAAAATCCATTCATCTCTTAAAGTGTACAAATGTAACCAAATGAACCCCAGGTGTCCATTACATAGGGGTCCAGTTTGTTAGATGTGTACACTCAGAGTTACAGACCCTTAAGGGTCCATTTGGTTTCAAACTATCATTTGGCTGGGGACCCCCTGGAACTCCCTCAAGGACCTCTTTGGGGTCCTGCGCCACATTTTGGGCTACCACTGCATTACCGGTTCTGTGTTCGGTCGCTCGGTCGCTCGGTCGTACACAGGGAATTAAGGGGGAAAAAAGTTTGGACGGAAAAGCATTCTAGTGCCAGAGATGCGACATTGAGGGGTCAGAAAACCGAGCGCTCGAGCGCTGTTTGTGCAGCTTGAATAGGGACACACAGGAGTTGTAAATGCATTGTTTTCAAAGGGGCCGGCGACGAATGCAACATGACAGCTGTTTTAAAGTTTTGTATAACTATAGTCTCCACTAACGATCATGGTGTATTACTACAAAATGATTCTGTCCCTATTCTCAATAGAAGTCTGTGTAGAAGAGCCTCCATTGGACCGGCCCCATAAAGAGAACGGAGTTGTCGTAATGTCTCTGTACCAGCATGCGTAGGGGAGCCTGTAGCCTGCTGGCTAGCTTGCTAGCTAAACACGAGCACCGAAGACATAATAACAAATTACTGCATTAAAACGAGGATACACCAATGTTATGATGGAACGGTGATGGTGTCGAATCTGTTGTTAAACAACGTGATGAGCTGGGAAACACCCAGTGTGTCCATTACTTATTAAATTGTACAATACACGACTATCAAACAAAAGTTATTACTCACCATATAGCAGCAGGAAGTGAAGTGAGACTTCCCGCGGCGAGACGGTGCAGCATCGATTCCTGTCCCCGATCAGCATTCCAAAACATTTGACTCTTCAGTATTATATCATGGTTTTAAGATAACTGAAACTATTTTTGGCTTATGTAGGCCTACTTAAAATTGATTAAAGGGGAATTCCACCCATTTTCAAGATTTTCAACATGTCATTAGGTTGGTTGGTTGGTTGGTTGGTTTGTTGATTGATTGATTGACATCAAAGTAGATAATTACAAAATGCACTACTGTAATTAACCAGAAATAATAATAATAATACAATTTCCATTTAATCAGAACGTTTAAAGGTGTACACATCTAAGGGGGGAAAACACACTTGTGTGAAGTGAGGGACATTCTTACATCATAAATTGAAATGTATGCCTGTAAATCAGGCAAATCCAAATATGGAGTGTGTGACGGACATTTCTGTCTGGCTTACATAGTCTTAGGAAAGAGCTGTACTTGTGTATTTGCTTGAGCCCCGCCCCCTTTGCATTCCTATTGGCTGGGCTTTAACCAGCTATAACTCTTGTTTAGAAGATGCTACAGCCTCAAGGTTTGGTACATATATGAAGGTAGCCAATAGGAACAAGCTGTACTTACTTACATGCTTAAGCCCCACCCCCTCTGAATTCCTATTGGCTGGCCTTTACACAGCTCTAACTTAGGTTTACGACATGCTACAGACTCAAGGTTTGGTAGACGTATTTGGTCAGCCAATAGGAACAAGCTGTACTTGCTTAATTGTTTAAGCCCCGCCCCCTCTGCATTCCTATTGGCTGGCCTTTAAACAGCTACAACTTTGGTTTGCAACATGCTACAGCCCCAATATTTGGCAACAATACTTAGCATTAAGATTACTTAGCATTATTAGCACTTTCACAATAATTAGCATTATTAGCATCATTGGCATTACTTTGCATTATTGACATAATTTAGCATTATTTGCATTTCACAATACTTAGCATTGCTTAGCCTTATTGACACTACTTAGCATTAGCGTTACTTGCCATTTTAGCATTACTTAGCATGATCAGCATTGCTTAGCATGATTAACATTTTCACAATACTTATCAGCATTTTAATATTATTTAGCATTATTGGCATTTTCACAGTACTTAGCATTACCTAGCATCATTAACAATACTTCGCATTAGCATTACTTAGCACCATTAGCATTACTTTGCACTATTAGCATTACCTAGCATTATTGCTGCTATAACTTATATAATTGCAATACTTAGCATTACTTAGCATTATGTTTAGAGGTGTCCTCTGCATTCCTATTGGTTGGCCTTTAAACAGCTATAACTTTTGTTTAGAACATGCAACAGCCTAAAGATTTGGTACATATATTAAGGCAGCCAATTGAAACAAGCTGTACTTACTTAATTGTCTAATGTCTTCCTATTGGCTGATCTTTACACAGCTATAACTTGGTTTTAGAACATGCTACCGCCTTAATATTTGATGGATGGACGCACTGAGCCAATAGGAACAAGTTAGCATTATCAGCACTTTCACAATACTTAGCATTATTAAGTATATTTAGCATTAGCATTCCTTAGCATTATTAGCATTACTTAGCATTATTAGCATTTTCACAACACTTAGCATTAATAACTATACTTAGCATTAGCATTACCTAGTATTATTAGCATTGCTTAGCAGTATTAGCATTAAAAATAGCATTACTTAGCATTATTAACTATACTTAGTATTAGCATTACTTAGCATTATTAGTATTTTCACAATAGTTAGCAATACTTAGCATTATTATCATTACTTAGCATTAGCTAGCATTATTAGCATGCCTTAGCATTACTGGCATTACTTAGCATTGCGAGAATTTTCACAATACTTAGCATTACTTAGCAGTATTGCCAATATTTAGCATTAGCATTGCTTAGTATTATTACCATTGTCACAATACATAGTACATTACTAACTATAACATTAATACTAACTATAGCATTAGCATTACTTAGCATTATTAGCATTACTTAGCATTAACAGCATTTTCACAATAGCTAGCATTACTTGGCATTGTTAGGATTTTCACAATACTTAGCATTATTTATGCTAGCTTTAAACCATTCAGCTTTATGCAGTGATTCATGCATTGTATACAATGTAGCAACTGTCAAACACACGCACATTATTGGCATTAATTAGCATTTCACAATACTTTGCATTGCTTAGCCTTATTAACACTACTTAGCATTAGCGTTACTCAGCATTTTAGCAATTCTTAGCATGATCAGCATTGCTTAGCATTATTAACATTTTCACAATACTTATCATTAGCATTTTAATATTACTTAGCATTATTGGCATTTTCACAGTACTTAGCATTACTTAGCATTAGCATTATACTTAGCCTTCACATTAGCTAGCATTATTAGCATTACTTAGCATTACTGGCATTACTTAGAAGTATTAACAATACTTAGCATTATGATTACTTAGCATTGTTAGCATTTTGGCAATACTTAGCATTACTTATGCTAGCTTTAAACCGTTCAGCTTTATGCAGTTATTCATGCTTGTATCAAACTTTTATAGTTATTTTTACTCTTTTCAACTTTTCAGTTTTTTCCACTTACTTTTTTCCCTCACTTCACTTCCTCAAACATCATCACATTCAGCTTGATGCATTTATTCATCCTTTTACTTTTCACTCAGTTTACTGTTTTTCCTCTTTAATATACTTTCTACTGCACATGGTATATATTGCGGCGTTTTGGCGAGCCCTCGCAGTTTCTGCAGGAACTGCCTTTCTCATTTATGGATTGTGATACATGTCGTATCACTGTTAAAATGTAGCACTACCCTCCCTGTTCATGTGGTTCATGTTTTGTGTTAATGCATCTATTAAATAACTATTAAGTAACTATTGTAGTAGAAGTAAATGTACAATTTGCCTCGGAAATGGACATATTGAAGTACACTAAATGTGCCCCAGAATTGCGCTTTTAAATTCAGCAGAGCAGCTCGGAAAAGAGCTTGTAGATCAAATTTCCACCCGTTGCAGTTTTTCTCCCTATTGGTGGTTGAAGTCAACCTACATTAGCTCAGTATGTTCAATAGGGTCTCTCTCTCCATGAGGTCCGTCCTCCTACTCTGTCTTGATCCAGCGTCTTAGACCACTGTCTCCTTCAGAAGATTCTCCCCCTTATTGCCCCAGAGGCTCCTTGATATGCAGACAGCGTCCGGGGCAGACAGACAGACAGACAGGAGGGGGAGTTGCGTGCAACAGGTGGACGTGAGACAGAGAGGCAGAGAGAGAGGGAGGAGAGGAGACGCCCCGGGGCATTCCGCAGACGTCCCAGCAGCTCTAGGTCTTTTTCACGGGAGCCGAATGGCTGAGAGGAGAGGACGGGAAACACAGGATTACATTTGAATTGATTCTGCCCTTTGACAATACGGTCGGATCTTGTTCCGTCTGAAACCCAGGCTATGTGTGTGCGGGCGTGCATGCGTGTATGTGCGTGTGTGTACATGTGCACATGCATGCGATTGTACTGTGATTCGCCTCAGTACCGGTCGGGGGGGGTTTGTGGGGAAATATCCTGTGCAGCGATTCTCATTTTTCATTGGTCTTGAAGGAGGGAGTAATGCAGTGTGACTGTGAGCCAGATGAATGCTCCCAGTGCCTGGACTTGACCCCACGGCTCTGCTGCTGCCGTCCGTCCGTCCGACCGACGGCCTTTCCTGCCATAGAATGAGCAACCGGAGGAAATTAAAGCCACATCAATAAAAACACCAGGAGACAGACGGTGTAGGAGAGACAGACATTTGGGACGCTTAATTTGCCTGTGTTTATACGCACGGGTCGAGCGCTGTCGTTTTATTTTATATCCATCTGCAAGTGGATAGTATGATAGTACTGTATATACTGTATTTATATAACTCCGTGGTTTTCAACCTTTTTCATACCATGGCCCACTATTTATTCAGTATTTGAGCCACAGACCACCACTTGAGGACATATTAGCCCCCACACACCCAAAACTAAAGATTTCTTCTGTTTTTGAGAACTGGATTTTGAGAACAAAACAGGCAAACATACAGATCAAAAACCAACCATTAATTGTCTACATTCTGTAGTTGTGTAGACTTGGGGTAATTAAGATGATGCATATTTTAAAATGAAACCAAATAGACCCGCAAGGGTCAATCTGGTTTCATCTCTACGCTCTCAAGAATTACAGCTGGTTAACCAACTTAGCTGGAGACCACCTGGACCACTGGTATTAACCATTAGTTAACCATTAGTTAATTAATCATCAATTCATTATTAGTAAAGCACGGTTCATGTATTACTAAGCATTAGTAAACACACTTATAAACAATTCATCTGTGCACTACTAAGCATTTCTTAAGCATTAATAGAATCCTTAAGTTGTCTTGACTAAAGTGTCAACATGATTGGTTCGCAAAAAAGATTTCAAGGAAGTTGAAAAAGAACAGAAATTAGTCACGCCCCGGCGCGACATATGCCCTGGTCGCGAATTGATGTCGCCCCTCCTGCTGATACCATGTGTCACGACTATAATCGGTCGGGTCTCATTTACCACCACCTGCGACCAATGGACCATTAGGCCATGGTCGCAAAATGATTTCAGTGTCTCTGGTTTTGAACTATTGGACCCTGGACATGGCAAAATATATGCACACCACACGACATGGTAGTCTTCTCTAGTTGTGTTGTTTTAGTGGTGGACATAGCCAACATAGCCTTCGTTAGAGGGGAATTATTTTACGAGCTGGTCATTGGTCTGCTGCGCGTGGGCATGCTGCATCTAGCGCCAGAGGGTAGTTAACAAGGGCAGCGCTGGATGCCAGGCGATAATTTGTTTTTCACATAACCATAGCTTTATTTAGAAACATATGCTGTGTGTTCCAGTCCACAGATGCTATAAGAAAGTCGTTTAATTGGATAGCATGTTGTTTAGACAGATGATGGTGTGATGTTTACCTGGTATGCTAGTTGCTTTTACTTTGTACTGTAGTACAAAGTAGTACTATTTCACTTTGAATGTATTATAAGCAACTATAATACAAGAATGTATTATAAGCAACTTTTTAGCATTTTTTAACCAAAAATCAAAATATGTACAGTATATATAGCTATATTTTTGTTGCCTTTTCCCCTCTATATCACTTCTGCTACAGCTGTTTCCCTGCAGACACTTGCTTCATCCTGCAGATGGTCCAGAACTTTGTTGTTGTCAACAAATCATGAAAGCAAAACCATTCGTCAGGCTTTGTTTTAGACAGTGACAACAGTCTTCATGCGAAACATGATCCAAGCTGGTGAATGGGGTATAAACGTAGTTTCTGTTATAAGAAACTCAGCGTCTAGCATCGTCTCGGCTCCCTGAGGGGCCATGCGGCTCCGTTTCACATCATACCCCCCGGTTGATGCAGCCATCACCCAGACAGCGCCTGCCGTCTGCCGATTCATCAGCCGTAATGACAAAGTGCGATTGCAAAGCGGTGATGTTACAATGAACCTGAAGATGAAATGCCAGTGATTTATGTGGGTGGAAGTTGTGTTGGCAGAACAAATGAATGCAGATGATTCCCTTCTGGGCTCAGCGGCATCGGGCGCTGCAAGGGATTAGAAGGGCGGGGGCCTGGGGGGGTCTAATGTCGACATTTCTCATACAAATCGAGTGCCACATGTATGCTCTGGATCTAACCTTCTAAACACACTCAAAATATATCCCCGTTGTCTGGCGGAAACCTACAATATCTCCAGTATCTCCAAGTTTCAAATCACAAGAAAAAATAAAAAGCAAGGTATACTTTTGGGCATTTCCAACCGACAGCAACGATGTACTGTTCCTCCGCACAGGAAGAAAATAACGGATACTGTATATAAGTCACTGCTCACAACGCACTGCAGCTGTACAATGAAGTATCTTGGTCTTTAACATGTATATTTACATGTTCAACAGCTGCAATACAAATGGCAGCAAGTCAGTGGTGTTGTAGAGCTCTGTTACGTAGCTGCACGTGCGTGTGTGCGTGTGCGTGTGTGTGCGTGTGTGTGTGTGTGTGTGTGTGTGTGTGTGTGTGTGTGTGTGTGTGTGTGTGTGTGTGTGTCTCCATGTCCGTTCCAGCACCAAAAGCTGCCACACTGCCATGCTACTCCGCCCTCAGCTATTTCTGCACCTACGGACATATGTCAAATGGAACAATAGAACTGTTAGGTATAGGTGCGCTCTACTCAGAGTACAGCTTATATTCTCAGTAGCTGTTGGGTGCAGATTCTTGCAGATCAAGGGAGGAAATATCCGCACTCACATAAAGTTTGTGAGTTTTGATGATGTTGATCATCATGTTATGAAATAAAAGAAGACTCATGAACTATGTGAGTGCGGATATTTCCTCCCATATGTAAAATCGACCAGAAATATTGGGTTTATTATGCTATGAGTTTGCTAAGAGATCTTTTGGATTTGGTGTAATATTTCTTCCTCTGAGTCCGTAAGGGCAAAAGTTACAAGACTTTGAGGTGAGGTTTAGAATAATTTCTAAAATTAATTAACTTAATGACATTGGTCGGCCTCGTGGTGGCTCTATAACAGCCCACTTTATGTTTTTACCTGTTCGTTGCAAAAACAGGATTTTCAAAACTACTTGATTGATTACTTACACATGATTACAACAGTGACTTGACATTGCAGTTGGCTGCTATAGACTAATCCATTGAGTTCCCTGTATACGCACTACTCACTTCACATGGGTGTCATTTTTAAATTAATTTGCTCCCAGTCCTAGATGTCAAATGAGCACATTCACATTCACTAGAGGAACATTCAACATTACATTCAGGCAGCCTAAGACTTTTTACTTCTCTAAATCCAAGCACGTCTTCCATACCACGTCTCACTCCGAAGCTGCACCAAAAAATCCTCCATTTGATTTGTAACCTGAAAGCATTGATCTGCATGGCAATGTGAAGTAGATACACCCACACGTGCATGCACAGGCGTACACACACACACACACACACGCACGCACGCACACACGCACACACACACACACACACACACACACACACACACACACACACACACACACACACACACACACACATACACACACACACGTACACGTACACACACACACACACACACACACACACACACACACACACACACACACACACACACACACCACACACAGGCACATACGTGTGCACGCACATACACAATGTACGTATGCACACACACAGAAATGTATGTATTCACACACAGCAAAGTGTACGCATGCACACGCACATGCACGCACACATGCACGCAGGGTCAGTAACAGTGCTGGCAGACATCTGGAAGCAGTTTAAGCGCCTGGTTTTCAGGTCTGGTGTCTCCACCAATAGAGACCAGAGTTCTACCTTCTACAATGTGACAAGACCCCATATATCTACCCCCGCCTGCTGTTACTGTATGGAAAACACACACACACACACACACACACACACACACACACACACACACACACACACACCACACACACACACACACACACACACACACACACAGTATCCTCCATACCTCCTTTCATACCCTCTGGTCCCTCTCTACCTCTCATCACCATCTCACAGTCCATATATCATTCCCCTGGAGAGCATGCATTATTCTCTCCCTTGGTTCAATGCCTCCGTTTTCCATTCTTTTTCTCTCTCTCTCTCTCTTTTCTCTTCCTTCTCATCTATCTTTACAGCCTCTCTGTGCAGTAGAAAGAGCAGCGGGAAGTCCGGACGAGTTCAGCATGACCGAAGGATCTTGTAAAGATCAGTGTCTTTCTCAACACACTAAAATCCCGATCAATTCACTTCAGAGCGTCATGTGCAAATGGAACCAAACGGACTCCTCTTGCGGGCACATTTGGTTCCGTGGACCCTCGCGGGTAACATTTGGTTCCATTTGCATGATGTGTGTGCTGTCGGCGAGTTAACTTACCACTCTGGATTCCAGTCTATGTCCACGTTCACTTCCAGGCCTGTAGTCATTAACGGGTCTGGGACCCGCAGAGACCCAGCAATGAGTGATCAGTTGAGGGAGCTAAGTGTTTGCTCAAGGGCACGTTGACAGGGTGACATGGAGAATGGATAGAAAGTGGATCTAATGATTATTTGGCCCCGTAAGGTCAGTTGCTATTTTTAGTTAACAGCTTAATGGGCTGAATGGGAATAATTCGTCCACGATGTTTCTATAAATACTTGATGTGATGGATTTGTGCTAAAAGTGAATCCAAAATAACAGTTTAACTGTTTAAGTTTGTCTGTGGCGGGCGTGTCGCAATGAGGCATTTCAAGGTGATTTACAAAAAACGTTAAAGGGGAACTCCACCCATTTTCAAAATTTTCCTGAGAGGATACAAATGTGAACCAAATGGACCCTAGCGGGTCCATTTGGTTCCATTTGTGCCCTCTCAGGAAAAAGGGGTCTGAAAGAAAAAAAGTATTAACATGCTGAAATACATCTTGATGAAGTCATCTGATGTATTTCACCATGTTAATGATTTTTTCAGACCTCCATTTTTAGGAAATACAGAATTGGGGGAACTTTTTTATCATGCCCACACAACATCTCTAAGGTATATTAATGACATATTAAAATGTTGAAAATGCGTGGAGTTCCCCTTTAAGCACTGCAGACAGAGCATCAGGAGTAAAGTAAACACATTCCAAAAGGACATTTGAATGCAATTAAAACATATAGCTGAAAGATAACGGAATAGATAAGAGATTGAACCATGGAGAATGAATAAAAATCTTCAGTAAAAGGCAGCAGCAAGAACTTCACATGTTTTTTTTAAATAACAGAGTTGTTGTGAGTTTGCTCCAGGCACGTGATAAAATGGACGCCGCTTCTTCACATTTTGTTCTTTAAGACTCTGGGTTAAGAAAGCAGGCCTGTCCCAGATAACCTGAGAAGAGTCTGGATGATTCATTCTGCACAATAGCCCACGATAAGACAGTGTGTTCTGGCTCTAAAACCGTCCGTTGCCTTACAGACCAACAGTAGTATATTGAAAGAGATTGTTTTACTCGGAAATTATGGGTGAGTAACCCGTTCCAGTATTCTGTCAGTGCATTTCATGAGCAGCCCATTCCGTCCTCTCGTGCTCAGTGTTTCACACTCACTTTGGTTTCGGTCCACGGCAGGGTCCATTAATGACCACCCAGGTGTACAGTGTTTGTGCCCATTTAGAAATGTTTTAAATCACCCTGAGAAAGCAACACCATCTGAAGTTAATTATCTGGCGTTCAGTGTGCGTCTCCTCGCTCCTCGCTCCCATCTCTGAACATACAGTATGCAGTGTGTTACAGTACGCAGTAGCGTTGCATGGAAAACCATGGTGAAAATGCTGTGACGAACTTAACCCCCAACCGATAGGATATCTGCCACGATGGACAGGATATCTGCCGCGACCAATAGGTTATCTGCTGCGGCAGATATAGAGAAAGGTCTCCCGACGTTTTCAGGAAAAGGTCGGGAGGGGGCAGATGGAAAAAGAAAGAGGTTGCGACCGCTACTATTGGTCGGGACTCATTTACTATTGGCCCGACAGATATCCTGTCAGCCCAGACTGATATCCTATCGTCTGCAGCCATCTGCCTCAGTCGCAAGTTGATTTTCTTTTGCAGGGGCGAACTTGAGTGAATTTCGCTAGATTATTGCATGTTGCTCCTGAGTTACTATGAAAATACGTATACCTTTTCAAGATTTGACATGAGTGAATGCGCAAGTTTATTATATTGGCATCCATAAAATCATTCATATGTTATTATGTACGCCCCGACATTGGCATTGCCTACAAGTGCAGGTATTACAAACAGTCCCATGTTATGGGAACAATTGTGATCCCACGTGATCAGCCTGTGAATGGCAGTATGTATTGTGTGTGTGTGTGTGTGTGTGTGTGTGTGTGTGTGTGTGTGTGTGTGTGTGTGTGTGTGTGTGTGTGCGTGTGTGTGTGTGTGTGTGTGTGTGTGTGTGTGCGTGCAATGAGGCCAGTGAGAGGTGTGGTTAATTGGGTGGGATTATTGATCACCTGCATGCAGCGGAGGTTTGTACCAGGTGTACTGATTGAAAGTCAAACATGAGTGGACATTTGTTATTCCAACATGTTAATGATGGTGTCTTTAAGACTGCATGCCTGCAGGGGCCTGGGAGACAGATGGCTGCCCGGGTAGGGGACCTCCTTCTCTGTTATAGATCCACACCTTGTCTGGACACACACACGTACGCATGCACACAACACACACACGCACACACACGCACACACACACACACACACACACACACACACACACACACACACACACACACACACACACACACACACACACACACACACACACACACACACACAGAGAGAAAGAGAGCTACCATTTTGCAGAGAGAAACGCCCCCTAATGTATATAGTAAGGCCATTATCTTTTACTATTTATACTTGTGAGAACATAAACATGCCAGAATGATTTTTGTATGAGTTTTGTAATGCAATTTTTAGACTGACTTATAAACACACACACACACACACACACACACACACACACACACACACACACACACACACCACACACACACACACACACACACACACACACACAGAAAGGAGAAAAAGGCAATTAGAAGAAGGAGGGATGGTTGCTTGAGGTAGCTAGCCCCTGTCCCAGACCGCGCTGGTCGCGTCGCGGTGTATAAAGGACAAGCAGTGTTTTGTCCGGCAGCGCGCGGGGCAGTGATGAATTGGGCCTCATGGCGGCACATCATGAGAAGTCATTTAGACTGGAGGAGGTTCCGGCGCGTCGTACTGAGAGCGGTATGCAGGCCACGGGAACACCTGTGGTGCTGCTGTCTGCCGCCATGTCCAGGTGATGTATGAGGAGCGCCATGAGGCGCTGCTGCATGGGGACGGACACGGAGCAATATCAGGACTGGGTCTGTGAGGAGACGTGGCCAAGATACTGCTTGACAGGATTTTTATAGGGGTCTGCAACCTTTATGAAACCATATCTAGATACGTATAGACATCCAAATTGTCAGTGTGCCATGTCATTGTCAATGTGAATTTTAATGGCACCGCATCAACAATTTAAACATATTTTACAACTACGTTGTGCCAGTGAGCACCGTCCTTTGTGCCAATGTTGGCACTGGTGTGCCAACATAACGTGTGTGTGTGTGTGTGTGTAGGGGGGGTGTGTGTAGTTGATTGTATTGTTTGTCTCATTCTATTTAAACATTTTCTTGCGCCAAAGGTCATGTCTCGCCTAGATTTGTGCAAAAGCTAATTCGGTCTGGCTTTAGCCAGGCTAAGACGCAGTATCTGACGCAGATCTTGACACAAATCCTGACCTAAAGTTCAAGATCTGTGGGTTTTCCTAAACATATGGCAACAACTTGTATTAACAAGAACTTGTTCACGTGTTAAAATATGCCCTTTGCTAGACTGCTTTGCATGTTGTTTACATTTAGACACGCATGCAGTGTTTACCTGGTGTCATAGTTTCTTTGAAGCACTATTTTCTTTGCGCTCCATTTAACGCTTATACACTTGTGTAGTGCGAGCGTCTGACAAATGCTTGGGTTGCACATATTTGAAATCATATATGAACGTTGATCAAAGATGTTTTTTTTGCTTCTATAGCCGTCTCTTTCTCTGCGTTCTCCTTTTATCTCCTCTCTCCTCTATATCCCTGCCATCTTTTCCCCGTTTATTTCTTTTATCTTATCTCATCGTTCATCTTTTATGAATCAATCTCTCTCCCCCCTCTCTTTCTCTTTCTCTCTCTCGCCCTCTCTCTCTCTCACACACACACACACACACACACACACACACACACACACACACACAACACACACACACACACACACACACACACACACACACACACACACACACACACACACACACACACACACGGATTCTAAGCAGGTTTCTGTGTATAGCAACATACACATTACTCTCCCTCTGGCTCTGGAGCCTGATTGATCACGAGTGCCCCCGACGGGCAAACAAATTAAAAGGTTTCACGTTATCCAGTAAATCTTATATAGGAATCCCTCCACCATCTCTCTCTCTCTCTCTACTCCGTGCTGCTCCTCCTCCCAGCCCAGAGCCTCTCCTCTGTTCTTTACGACCCGGGCCTAAACATGTGCGTCTGCGTGGTCTCGCAGTCCGTCTCAGAAGACAGATCTACGGCGGTGCTGCTGCCCGTCCGGGCCTGGCCCGGGCCAAGCCAAGCGATCCTCTTCCCCACGGGGGGAGGAGGTGGTGGTGGTGGTGGGAGGGAAGGGAAGGGTGAACAGGAGTCAAGAGGGGAAGGAGGCAAAAGGAAAAGTGCTTTGATGAAGTTTTCCAGCCAGGCCGCAGAGGGATTTTAAATCACCCAGGTGCTGATCTGTGTATTGAGGCTTTACGTTGCGTTTACAACCAGAGACAAATCACTTCGACCCAACATGTGATTTACATCCTGGTCCTTGCAGCAGCTAGGGCCTCACTCACACACGTTTTACTGTGTGTGTGTGTGTGTGTGTGTGTGTGTGTGTGTGTGTGTGTGTGTGTGTGTGTGTGTGTGTGTGTGTGTGTGTGTGTGTGTGCGCGTGTGTGTGTGTGTGTGTGTGTGTGTGTGTGTGTGCGTGCGTGCGTGCGTGCGTGCGTGCGTGCGTGCGTGCGTGCGTGCGTGCGTGTGTTATGGTGGTGGTAGGGGGCTGTTAAAGTGGCACCCTACTGTTGGTTTGTTGACATACACATGCACACACAGACGCGGCGCATACCGGCCTCCACAGCTGCATGCACGCACACACACACACACACACACACACACACACACACACACACACACACACACACACACAGACGCAGGCACACATTTCCCAGGTTCCAGTTATTTATGGTATGAGTGTACAGCCACCTTCCGTCCAATTAAATGTGAGTGCTGCTCGGCGCAGCTCTCCTCTCCATCAGCGGGCCTCGGCGGAGTCGTTGGCACGGCCGAGTCGTCTCCACCGCTGCCCTCTTTCCATACCACCCCCAGCTGGGAGGTCACAGCCGTCTGGCATTACAGCACAGTTGGGTTCCTCATAGAAATGTATTACCCCCCTCCCCCCTCCACACACACACACATACACATGCACACGTGCATGCACACACTCAGTGGGGGGAATGAGGGGTAGAAACCGTCCACCTCCTGCGTGCGTGGTCGCATTCGTTGCATTGTCTTATGTGCGTGCAGCACTTGCATCAAATCATTTACACAGTATGTAGTTGCATGCACGCATGGCTGGTGTTTGGGTGTTTAGGCTATACTGTATATGTCGCCTGTGCTTGCATAAAAGTGGGTGTCTTCGTGGTAGTGAGTCTGTGTGCAAATGGGTGCATGCATCAGAGGTGGAGACACCTTCGCTAAGTCCCTCCCCAATCCACCCTTGTCCAATAGGCAGGTTAGAAGAGGAGAGCTTGACCAGGAAAGCTTGACCTGGATAGCAACAGTTGCTAAAGTATGTGTATTGGCATTGGACAGTGAGCAAACCCCACCCTAAAGGGCGGGGGTTTTGTAGAAGGGCTGATTCTAACCCAAATGAGAGCAAGAAGCACATTTTGTTCTCCTTTCGGTTCAGGCTGGATTATGTGTTATGTCTTCAGGATTAGAAGATTAAAGCCTTGGAACGAAAATAGTTTCCCCCTCATTAAAATGTAAACATTTGCCAGATTCACATTCCCATAATCTGTATAGGCTCTCCGTCTGTCCGTCGTTTTCATCTCTCTCTCTCTCTCTCTCTCTCTCTCTCTCTCTCTCTCTCTCTCTCTCTCTCTCTCTCTCTCTCTCTCTGGTTGTGTTGGAGGTGAGAGAGCAGCCTGTCTGGTCTCACAGCAGTAAACTAGCCAGCGTGACTCAATACGTCTGCTCCCCTTCCCCTCCCCTATATACCGGCCCCCCACGGACCTGCCCAGGTATACAGGAAGCACACAATAAACTTCACCACATGGAATGTCGTTAAAAAGTATTGCAAGCATAATGATGATGATAATGATGATGACGATGAGGATGGAGGGTGGAGGTTGTGGGGGTAGGATGGGGTCAGTCTCAGGAGAGAGTGTTTGGAGTTGAGTCATAGTATAGCAGTCATGATGTTAGGAATGTTAAACGCTGTTTAAAGAAGGGAGGTTTAACTGCACAGCAGTGTGTCCACCACCACCAGCACCACGTCACCGTGAGGTCCCTGGTTCCACTCCCTGGCTCTGCTGGGATGTGGATGCTCATCATCATTTAATAACTGTGATTAAGACATTTTTGATATCATGTCTGTTTGGGTGGAAACCTCTCTGTCCAAAACTGAGAGACGGCAGAATCTGTTTGTGATTGTGACGGTTATGAATGCGTCACGACAGGTATAAATGCGTCCATCACCACAGGTATAAATGTGTCGCGACAGGTATAAATGCGTTACAACCGTCGTGACCATTTTCCCTCCTAAACTTCACACTTAAACATAACCTCAGTAAAACCAATGCCTAAACCTAAGCTTAACCCTGACTGCTATAACCGTTATGCAAAACGGTTGCGGCGGTTGTAAAACCGACGGTCCACCTGTTGCGGAACATTTAATAACCGTCGCAACGCATTTAATAACTGTCACAATGTATGTCACGGTCGCAAATGTATTTCGCCTGTCCTGCCAAAAGCCGTTACCGTTCAGTATTTAACTTCATAAACAGCAAAAGTAGCTAATTTTGAAGCTGTATAATCAAGTACAGGGCAGCATAATTTACGAAAAGAACACAAAAGGTTAGAATGTGGAATAATAGGTTCCTACCTGACAGCGGCCATAATAATAATAAACCTTCACTGGTATATTTTCCCACAATAATGAGCCCACAGTGATGCATTTTGGCAAGTTCTCCAAAACACTATTTTATGCGTGAGCATCTGCCACAGACGCTCGCAGCAAAACAACACAGCCACACCGGAAAAGTGTTTATTCATTTATTTCAAAGCGAATGCGTACCGTTTATGACAACATTTCCCAAAATAACATCAGCGTTACAGTATAGGACCCTCCAGCGTTTGTTTTTGGAAGCATTATTTCCATTGCCTTTGTTTGAAACTATGAATGCAGATCATCATCACAGCTCTATCAGACCGTACGTTTTCAGACAGACCAAATTAAATATGAATTGATTCGTTTAATTAACTGAATTTAGGAGCGGCAAATCATGTTTCGACAGTGGCTCCAAGGACTCTCAAGGTCCCTCGAGACGTTGCAGATTGATCCTTCCATCTATCTCTGTAACTCTGACGTAGGTCATGATGGACCTGTTTGCTTTACACAGGGTGGACTGGGAGCTCAAAACGTACCGGGCAATTTTGTCTTAGAGCGGCCCTCTGAAGACCCTTATAATTAGCGTTGCAATCTTTGTGGGGCTCCGGGGCCTGAGCCCCCATGAGAATTTAAGACATAAGGGGCTCTGGGGCTAGGGCTAACTAAAATTAGTTAGTTCGTTTTAGTTAACTATAAAAACCCTGCAATAGGCAGTCTCATTTGAAGAGGACAGAGGGCCAGGTGTAACTCTTTGAGAGCGTAAAATATTCATCAGATGAGCCAAAGTCTACTCAACTACAGAATGTAGAAGATTAATGGTCATTTTTGATCTGTTGATCTGAACAGTTTGACTGTTTTGTTTTCTCCAGCCTGGAATTGTGGACAAGAAATCTTTAGTTTTGGGGTCTGTGGGGCTAAAATGTCATCAATTGGTGATCCGTGTGTGAAATTCTGAATAAATAGTGGGCCCTGGTATGTAAAAACGTTGAAAACCACTGCTCTACTGGAAATTACAGATCTACGAGCTGAGCTTGTAGATCATCCGTCAAAGACAGAAAAAAGGAGAGAGACACGAGACAGAACAAAATGAACCCCCTAAAGAGTGATGTCACCGCAGATGGACCAATCACTCTTCTGCCCTACGCCTCAATTAAAATCCAGACAGCACAACCAGAAGGCCATTTCCTGTTTGGAGGGCAGTGGGGTTGTGGGTAATGCTGACACATAGATCACTGCGACACACAACACGCACACACACACAAACGCGCGCACACACACACACACACACACACACACACACACACACACACACACACACACACACACACACACACACACACACACACACACACACACACACACACACGCCCTGGAGCACCCTGAGGAGGGGTGGGGTCAGGGAGCAGAGAGCATGTCAGGGAGTCAGTGGAGGGAAGTGGGAGTGGTGATGGATGGATTTTCCTTTCTCTTTCTCTCTCTCTCTCTCTCTCTCTCTCTCTCTCTCTCTCTCTCTCTCTCTCTCTCTCTCTCTCTCTCTCTCTCTCTCGCTCTCTCTCTCTCCACTCTCCGTTCCATGTTTTATCTGGTCTTCACTCGCCCATTGTCTATTCATTTTCTTCCAAAGTGCTTGCTGTATTTCTTTTTTAGGGGGAGGCAGGGATTTAAAATATTTCATCAAGGCAGGAATGCATTGATGTGTATGCGAAAGACAGAATGTACTGTGTAATTGTGTACGGTCTCCCAAGTGCTAACTCAAGTGCAAACTTGAGCGGGAGTATCTGTATGTTGACTTGGGCAGTGAGTGTTTTGTCCAGCGTTGCTCGCTGCCTGTGTTTCACAGGGATTAATGGGAGCGCTTTGAGACTGAAATACTGGTGTGAAATGTAATGTAAATTCTGGCTGGAGCAGTGGGTTTAGACCAGAATTTCTCAAACTTCATTCACGTCAAGGACCCCCAAATTGACACTCATTATCCCTGCGGACCCCTAATAGGATATATATGTCATGGACAACCCCATAAGAGTCAATTTGTATGCTTCTGGCAGTGATGGTCATTGTCTCCACCAGGCCGAAGGCATGTGTCCGTGTCCGTCAGTTACCAGCTAATCTCGGACCCAATTATCATCGAAGGTTTAAGGACAAACACCAACCGTTTCACATTAGCCTATAGTGCCACAAGGAGGCCAGAGCCTGACCTGGTGGTCTCTCATTCTCATTTCAAGGAAACCCAGGTTTGACCTAGGGTACGAACCCCCAATTCATATTGTAAAATCAATGTTAATTTAAGTGTACAGAGTTAGACTGAGAGTTGTACCCTGAGTGTTGGACATTCTCAGAGTGTACAAATGGAACGCTGTTTGTTTCTCCAGAACACATATTTTGACTCCTCATGTACAATACATAGCCTATAATGGACAGTATCCATGTTACCAAGGTTGTTATCCAAGGTTTTTTTTTAACAGCTCCTCAGGGGAGTTTGCGCCATAGTGAGACGTTTCCAAAGTGCAAGTTAACAAAACTGGAGGCTTCCGAACGTATCCTGTAACAAGTGAGCAAACTGCTCACTATGGCGCAAACTCCCCTGGTGAGCAGTTTGCTAAGCCCAACTTAACAAAACTCCCACTTACTGTACATATGCATATAGTACAGTACATGCGCACACAGAAACACACGCCCACACACACACACACCCGGCAGGGTGGTTCCACCAGGCATGCACGCAGGCACACATTCCAATACTGTATATACACTCATACACATACAGTATAGTATAGTACAGTGGTTTTCAACCTTTTTGATACGAGCGCCCACTATTTATTGATCATTTGAGCCACGAACAAGCATTTGTGGACTTTTTTAGCCACACAAACCCCCCAAACTAAAGATTAGTTTTGCTTTTGTCCACAATTCCAGGCTGGATTTGGGAAACAAAACAGGCAAACATACAGATCAAAATCACCATTAATCCTCTACATTCGCTAGTTGTGTAGATTTGGGGCTAATTCACATGATGAATATTTCAACTCTTGAGAGTGTTTGGTTTCATGTTTACACTCTTAAAGAATTACATCTGGTTATCTGTCCATCATTAAGCTGGGGACCTCTTCTCAAGGACCACTGGTGGTCCCCGGACCACTGGTTGAAAACCACTGGTATAGTAGGCTTCTTAAGAATTTGCTTGTGCGTGTGCATACTGTAAATACTTTTTGAGAACACACACACACACACACACACACACACACACACACACACACACACACACACACACACACACACACACACACACACACACACTGCAGTGTTGTGGCTACAGAGACAGCATTCAGTCTCTCCTTAATCACTGTGAGAAGCTGAGAGCAGGTCACACTGTATTTCTGCACCTGAGGGGCTGAAACGAGATGCTTCGGACCTCTGCTAAAAGCCCCCCCATCTCAGGTGTCGGAGCCGCGGTTAACGCAGGGGTCCGATGAGCCATCACCCACTGTACCCCCTCACACACACACACATACACCTCTTTATAGCTCAAATGATGCCATTTGATCCCCATGCAGAACAGACGACACCCTCTGTGTGTGGGAATCAACCTTTGGACATACAGTCAACATTACAGTATGTTGAAGAAGCGTAGCTAGAGCTACTTATTTTGCAAAGGGGGTGACCTGCATTTGCCATAACATAAAAGGTTGTCCACCAGAAATATTATCTATGACCCTGTAGGATCACAACCTATATGGACAACCCGGTCAATTTTTTGCTGGAAACCCAATATGGCCGCCGCAATATTAGCCCCTATTAGATATAATGGGGGTGAATAGGGCAAATTTTTAAACTAAAAGATATTTCCACGAAACTTAACAGGTTGATCAATTATATAAATACAAAAAATTTTTGCATTGGAATTTTTCATGAAATCCAATATGGCCGCCACAATATGGCGACCACAATATTAACACACAGAAATAAGGTTTTGGCTCTAACCTCTGAACCAAATGAGCTAAAAACACAAACGTGGTGTCTATTGAAGAGTTTCTGACCATGAAAGACTCACAGGAACAGCTATTTTTTATCATTGGGCATAGTGTACCCTTATTGTGCATATTTACAAGATGGTTAGCTACAGGAAATAGTGATTTCACTCATTTCTAAAATGATTGTTGACTGTTTTGGCAGCACATGCAAATGGTTTTGGGGTTCTCCAGGTGTTTCTTAAAGGAGAGTGTCCTGTCCAGTGTAACTCCAAGATATGTGGGTTGGGTACTGTTGGACAGTTGGTGACCATCCCCTGTGACACTCACGGGGATCACGGTTCCTCGGGTGAATAGTTGGGTTTTTGACAGGTTGGGTTTCAGGTGGTTTCTATTGTAGTAGCTTGACATTTCTTGGAGGGCACTTTCAAGGGTGGATTTGATCTTCTGGAAGTCTGCTTGTTGCGTGGTAATGCAGAGGTTATTGGCATAGATGAAGCATTCTGGGGGTAGTGGCTGGTCTAAATATTGTAAAGGAGGGGGGCGAGCACACTTCCTTGTGGGAGGACGTTCTTTTGGGCTTTCCATTTACTCCTCTGGTCATTTAGGTGGGCGTAGAAGCATCTGTTGTTGACAAGGCTTTTGATGACCTGGCACAGGTTCAGGTCACCAGTCATGTTCAGTGGTTTCCTGACCATTGTGTGGTGATCGTCAGTGTCATAGGCAGCAGTGAGATCTATGAATGCTGCCCTATTTGCTTTTCTTCAAACCCATCCTCAATGTGTTGTTTGAGGTTGAGTAACTGTCCAGGGCAGAAACCAGCTTGGTCTTTAGTCAGCATGGTGTCTATGATTGGGATGAGACGTTGGAGCAGCAGCCTCTCATAGAGCTTGTAGGTGATGCAGAGGAGGGAAATGGGTCAGTAGCTCTTTGGGGTCTTTGCCAGGTTTGGGGATTGCAACAACATTGGCCTTTCTCCAGACAGAAGGGATGGTTTTCTGCGCTATGCATGTGTTCAGCATCTCCAGGAGCCAGGACTTTGCGTTAGGTCCGAGGTGCTGTAACATTTTCACAAGTATGTTATCAATCCCTGCTGTTTTCCGGGTTTCAGCTTTCTGATTGCAGTTTTGAGTTCTTCTAGGTTGAAGGGTTTGGTGAGAGGACTGGCTAGTTGTGGTTGGTCTGATACCAATGTACAATGGTGTTCTCCTGTGGATTGGCAGCGGTGTTGGTTATGACCGTTGGCCATCAGCTGCGTTGCAACAGTTTGCTGTGACCGTTGTGATTATGGGTGGTGTAGTGTGATCTGCTCCGAGACGACGGATTGTGGCCCATGCCTTCATGCTGCTGTTTGTCATGTTGGTGTTCTCTATCAACTCCTTCCAGGCTTTCCTTCATTCTTCCCCAACTTCACTGATCAGGGTCTCTCCAAGTTCCGTGGAGGTGGGGAAGAAAGGGTTCTTGTTGTACTCTTCATAGTAGCAGGCTGCTGGATATTTCTGATAAGCCAGGGATATACTGTGTCTGACATCATCTGGGTATGTGATGAGTCTGTGAAGTTGGAGTAGTTATTGGGAAGTAGTGGTGTGCTAGATATGGACTGCTTTCCGTAGGTTGAATCTCCTACGGAATGGGACAGTGGTTGCTTGGAGAGAAGATCTAACAGTGATGGCAATCGGCCGGTGCTGGGTGTGGGGCATATGGTCCAGAACTCAGTTCTAGATGTGAGGTGTTGCTTACAGGCAAGGTCTGGGTTGTATCCTCGCTTGTTATGGATTAGAGTCAGATGTTTGGAAACAAGCCAGGTTTCGACTTCATGATGTACTATGAGCATTGAAGTCGCTAATGCTGATGTGGTCTTCTTGCATCTTTCTGGTAGTTTTGTGTGTAGAAAAGGGGTTGCAGGTGGTTTGTAGACTGATGTGACAGACATCTGGATTTTGGATGGGTGACCATGATGGTTTCCATGTGCCCTTCTGTGATGTGGGTACAGACCTCCTCAATCTTGAGGTTTGGCCTGCTGAAAACAGCTGATCCATACTGTCTGTGTCGGATCTCAGCGACCAGTTTCATTCCAGCGATGGTGGGTCCAGCGATTTTGTGCATGGCCGATGTAGGTTTCCTGCATACGGAAACAATGGCAATCGTTGCTAGTATCTCTGTCTTCCTTGTAGCCTGGCTCAGCCCTGAATCAGCACCGTAAAAATACTACCTTATTTTTTCTTTGTGATTCAAGGACTGGCTTCGTTGCCTTTGGGGCCGTTTGTCGGTTGGAAATCCATGCCCAGCACCTGATTGGCCAACAGCCCTGTCACTCACTTCGTTTCACTTTATTATTCTTTAAAGAAGCGTCAGGCTTTAGGTTTTATAAACATCATCATCCGACATATTTTACTGCTAGTAACGCTCGTCGGCTGTTTGTTTAGTTAGCGACGTCATTATTATGCTAATGCTAACGCATTAGCATAATAATGACAACAACGTCGTCTGCTTTCCCAATATTGATGTGGGTTGGTATGAACCAATCACCGTGAAGACTGCTGCTTTGATCACGCCCATCCCAGAAACTGCTGTGGTAGAGAGCAACTTCAGTCTAAATACTGAAGTGAAACGAGCACTTCATTTCACTTCAGTATTTAGACTGAAGTCAGGCTACCTTGCTTCTGGAGAAACCTTCAATGTTGATTGAGACGACTGACAGTGCAGGTCCTGAGTGGGGCAAGCATCTGTGACACTGATGAGATGCGGCAGGCATCTTCATCTGTTGATTGCGCATTATAGTTATACAGAGTTGTAGTTATACCGATATTGTCCTTCTGGCAGTATTAGATTATGTCCTCTTGGATGTATATCTTATTCAAACCAACGTTTCCCAGGCTGCACCACAGGGAGGTTTCTGTATTTGCAGCCTGGAATGTTACTTGAGGTACTTCTTCTTTGGTGTTTTAATTGATTAGAAAGATCACTAATAAGCACAGGACAAGTTTGACACTGATAATGTCAATCCAATCAGCTGTGCATGCCCAATTAAAGGAGAATTCCTCCCATTTTCAACATTTTACATGTCATTAATATACTTTATAGATATTGTGTAGAGATAATAAAAAGTTACCCCATTCTGTTTTTCCTAGAATTGGAGTTCTGAGAAAAACCTTTAACACTCTAGACACAGTCCATATATATAGCCTATATATGGACACCCGGCATACACGTGTTACGCGTTACACCTTTTCCAGAACTCAAATGTATAATAGGATTGGGTGGAATTATAGAGGAAGAGGTCAATTAAGAGATCTGGATGAGCTCCCCCATCATGGATGAATATTAATATAAACAGTAGGACTAGGCTAATCAACCTGCAGCTGGAGGGATGTGTGACATGTGTCTTTCTATAAGGAAACAGCACATCAGCACACAGGAAAATTAGGGCTAAAATGATTATATAGGTACACTTAAATTTTAAATATGGGCTATATGACTAGTCTCTTGTGGTCAGAGACTCTAAAATAGACACCAAGTTTGTGTTTCTAGCTCATTTTGTTCAGAAATTATAGTCAAACCTATTTTCTAGGTGCTAATATTAAGTCGGCCATATTGTGGCGGCCATATTGGATTTCATGGAAAGTTCCAATACAAAAAATGTTTGTATTTACATAATTGATCAACCTGTGAAATTTCGTGGAATTATCTCTCAGTTTAAAATTTTGCCCTATTCACCCCCCATTATAACTAATAGGGGCTAATATTGCGGCGGCCATATTGGGTTTCCAGCAAAAAATTGACCGGGTTGTCCATATAGGTTGTGATCCTACAGGGTCATAGATAATATTTCTGGTGGACAACCTTTTATGTTATGGCAAATGCAGGTTTCCTAAAAAAGGGGTAGTTTGCCCCCTGGGTAAGAGCTATTTATTTTGTGAATGGGTTGTGTTGGCGGATTTTCAAGATTCAATCATTGGTCTGTTTGGCCCTCATTCATACGGGTGAGAGGCCAAATGTTGGTGGCACATGTTCCACAACACTGGGCGAACAGTAATCTGGAAAAATAAGATGATAAATAAAAAAAATAAACATAGAGAAGAGTGTAGTTGTAGTATAGTGTCTGTATGTGTGCATTGCGTTATGCACCACACACACTATGTAACATGTACACCAGTAATTTTCAACCATTGGTCCGGGGCTAAGATGTCATCAAAAGGTGGTCTGTGTCTCAAATTCTGTATCAAAAAGGTTGAAAACCACTGATGTACACTGTAGCAAGTAACAGAACAGTATGAGGGAAATTTTATTTTAAATTTCTGTTTAGTTTTTGTTCTTGATCATTAATCAGCCTTGAAAAAGAAACTATTTCTGAGCCTTGCATAATGATTTCATTTATAGTAATAAGTTGATTTTGTTTGGACCTCTTCCTTGATTGGAAAGCGCTTTGAGCCAACTCCTGTTGTTTTTTTTAAAACATAGTCTAGTGCACTGATGTCAAACATACGGCCCGCGGGCCGGATCCGGCCCGCGCAATGCCTGAGTCTATCAAAAAAAAAGCAAGTCTCTAGCACGTTCCTGTCAAAAGTTATGATCGTTTAAAGAAATGCTTCTGAGCTCTCTTCTCTGAGCACTGGTCCGGTAGCAGTAACCTGAGTCCGCCAGATGGGGCAGCAGAGAGAGGAGTATTCCCTCCTCCTCTCTCTGCTGCCCCATCTGGCGGAGTCAGGTTACTTCACCAGTATGAGGGTCTATAACTGAGGGATTATTCAGATCACAGCTTGGCTATTTAAATATAATAATATGGGTAATAATAATAATAATTCAATTCGGAGTTTAAAAAAAATACTGTATTTTAGAAGCATTAGTTATTGCTATTCATTCATTATTTTTGAATGTTCGATGATCCATCACTTCAATAAAAAGCAGGTCTGCATAAAACCATGGGTTTTGTAGCTATTGACAAATTTCAGCTAAGAAACTATTGGAAATTTTACTTTAACTATTTTATTGGCACACTATAAAATAAAAACTATAAAATATAAAAATAAAATATATAAAATAAAAACTATAAAATATAAACTATAAAGTATCTCTCATAGCAAATGTCTTAATCTAGGCTACAAGTATAAAACCAATAATGAAAGTCATTAATAGCTATTAATAATAATTAATGCGACTGGCACCGCGGCGTGACTGGCACTGCGGCGTGACTGGCACTGCGGCGTGACTGGCACCGCGGTGCTCCGGCCCCCATGAAGTCACATTAAGTCCAATGCGGCCCCCACCCCAAAATGAGTTTGACACCCCTGGTCTAGTGTATAACGCAAGGCGACTCGACTTGACACAATTTAAAAGTTAAATAAGTTCCAAAGGACTATTTTCCACTTGGACTCTTTCCGCTGGCCCCTTCCTTTGGTAGGGTGAGGAACGGACAAGGAACAATACATCAGTTAAGCAGCAAAGTGGAATTAGCCTTAGCCAGAGTTTCCGCTATAGGAACGTTTGGTGTGTGTGGGAATTCTTCATGGTCATATTTTTTTTTTTTTTTTTCGGTGTTGCTTACAATGTGCCAACTTCCCCTGAAAAAACAACAAAACGGGTTAAACTAGGGTTAAAAGCTACCATGGTTGCATATGCTATATAGGGGCAGTGTTTGGGGGTAACTTAAGTAACTACTGTTTATCAGGGCTTCTAGTCAGGCTTTGTTATTTCAGTAAATTTGAGGTATTTTGGAAAGTACATTAACATGTTTTTATCCACATTATGGATTATTATTATTATTTGTTTGGATGATTATTGCCAGACCCTTTTCCTTTCCGTTATCTCAGTGATTGCCTTTTTACATTGCCTTTTTAGGCTTTGTAGATAATTTACCGTATGTTTGCCCTAATTTTTGTATACCGGCACATCCAGCTGCTGGATGAAATATGCCGCACTAGCTCAGGCTGGATTCCAGGATATAATGACATCTAATCATGTATTCATGTTATCTGTGTTTATAGTGCAAATGTATTTATTTTCTCGGTACATAATCATTGGGGAAATGAAAAGAAAATGGAGTGGGAAAATGTGCAAACATAAACAACCCTAGTGAGCCATGTAAGCCCTGAGGTGCTCACACCTCCTGCCCTGGTGGTCCTCCTGCAGATTATTACTGTGTAATAGCTATATATCAGTGGTTTTCAACCTTTTTCATCCCAGGGCCCAACATTTATTCAGTATTTGAGCCACGGACCACCAATTGAGGATATTTTTGACCCACAGACCCCCAAAACTCCCAACAAGATTTCATTTGCTTCTGTCCATGACCATTAATCTTCTAGTTGTGTAGATTTGGTCCAATTTGCATGATGGATATTTTAACTCTTGAGAGTGTAAAAATTTTTACGTTCTCAAGAGTTACATTTGGTTAAACAACTTAGCTGGGGACCACCTGGAACCCTCTCAAGGACCACTGGTGGTCCCCGGACCACCTGTTGAAAACCACTGCTATACATTAAAGAATGTTGTATGTTGTTGTACATTACCTACACATCTAGATTGTTTCCCTAGGGACTGATTTGTACTGTACACTGTACATTCAACAGTAACTGAAGACAGGTATTGTTTGTGTGTAGTTCTGGTCTACATGAGTTTGATAAAGTTTGTCTGCATATTATGTTATTTTTACATATTAATGCGGATATATTTATATTTTTGCCTAATTGTTAACCGCCTCATCGTTTCACTATCAAGTAAAACGTGTAGCGTATTTATTTATTTGTGTGTGTGTGTGTGTGTGTGTGTGTGTGTGTGTGTGTGTGTGTGTGTGTGTGTGTGTGTGTGTGTGTGTGTGTGTGTGTGTGGACATGCATGCAAGTGTGTCTGAATGTGTCCCCACCCAGTGACTCACATATTATCAATCATAACCGGGCTGGCGCTTTGGTTTAATTTGACATAACCTACACGCACACGCACGCACACACACACACACACACACACACACACACACACACACACACACACACACACACACACACACACACACACACACACACACACACTATACACGTAATCCATATAGAAGCATAACTGTACTATACCTGTTAATAAGCATGCTAATCCACACAGACATACAGTAGAAACTGGCAGACACACACAGACACAGGAATGCACACACATTTCCAGGCAGTCTCTATTCGAGTCTCTCCTCCTCTCCTAAAATATGGCAGCCTCTACCTTTCGCCTATCGTCTGCTATCTCACTATCGGCTTCACTTTCCTCTCCTTTCCTTCCATCTGTCCATCATTTCCTCTCCTCTTCTTTCCTGTCATCTGTCTCTCTGTCTGTCGTTTGCTGGAACGAGCCGAGCTGCCAAAGATGATGGACAATAGGAATTGAGTTGGACCCACCTATTCCCTGATTGGCTGTCAACACTGTGTGTGTGTGTGTGCGTGTGTGCGTCCGTGTGTGTGTGCGTGTGTGTGCGTGTGCCTGCGTGCGTGCGTGAGCGAGAGAGGGGGGTGAGAGACCCAATAGAGAGGGCATGTATTTGACTGTGAGTATGTTAAGATCAAACACTGGAGAAACAGCCTGGAGGTCTTTCTGGACCTCACAAGAGAAATGTTCATGGTCAGAATTGTTTTGTTAGAGAATGTCTATTGTAAAAGGCTTCAACATTGCGTTTTATTTCCATCTAAGAATCCTCCAGAAGTATAGTAATATACCTGTGCGTGGGTGCGTGCGTGCGTGTGCGTGCGTGCGTGCGTGCGTGCGTGCGTGCGCACATGGCTGTACTGACCCTGCAGTGGTTAGCATGAAAGGGAGATTGTCGCCATGACGACTGGTCCCAATTAAATCCTTCAAATACGTATAAATTGAACTAAAAGCTTTAACGTCGTCCTCGATCTCCTTCAGATCGACATATAAAGCACACTGCTGCAATTAACCCAAGAAGAAAAACAGGAGAAAAACAGGGCTGGCAGATTATTATTATTTTTTCATGGAAATTTGTTTTTTAAAGCGCAATCACGCCTAAACTGCCAACCACAATTAATTCCCTGTTGGCTCTGTGGGAGGAAATGAGGAGCCGAAGTCGATCAGATAGTTAAATCCTGGTGACAAGTGGTGCGATGGTTAAGATGAAGAGCCAGTAGTATACCTATACCCTAATCAATCTAGTTCACCTTGTCATCACTTCTGACTTCTTGGAAGTCGTTAGGACGAGGAGCCTTAATGAACTAACGAGCTGATTGTTAAATAGGGAGGAAGGGAGAGCTGGGGGGGGGGGGGTACTCTTTCATCTGCAGTGCTGCATGAAATGTCAGGCACCTCCAAGGCCCATTCATAGCAGAACCTTCAAGCTCTGCAGTCTCCATGCAGGTGTCATCTTGCACATCCGCTATTCTCGGCCATTCTTTGTATAAATTAGGATTAAGAGCAGAAGAGTGTGAGAGCTTCATGGGCTGGCTGGGATCTTCACAGACACGGTTCTAATGAGACGCCATAGATTCAATGTACAATAGAGTTGAGCGCAATTAATCATTTCCAGTGGTTGAACGCAACTAAGTACAAAGTAAAGGTTTTTCCTTTTAATGTTGTATTACATACTACTGTAAACTTCAATTACTTGTTGCAATATACTGTATATATAGTAGCACAGGGCATCTTACTGGTAATGATTTGTCTGATAAGGTCATGTGTAGTATGCACAGCATATAAACACAGTTATAAACACTCATAAGTAACATTGTAATGCATGGTATAATATCTAAAAGAATCACAGCACTTAATAATTACTAACCCATGAAACCTTTTTCATATGGCCAGGTTCACATAATTTGTCATAGTTGTATACATTAGCAACATTAATAATGTGTTATAGTCGCTGCTATAATGCATTATGTAGTGCGATTAGTGTTGCCATAGACAATCTGGACAAGTCTGGACAATAGGTAGGAAAATGAATTATAAACACTAGTAATGGTTGTACAGTACACCACCACCAGCCAGGTACTGTTTACACCAAGTCTGTCCAGTAGGACAGACAATAGGACATCAAAATAAAGCGAATAAATACTTGGGACAGACAATAGTTCAATCCAGTGTTTCGTGAGTCCCATCTTGTTAACTTGACTAGGTTTAATGCTTGCGCCAAATGTCATGACATTCCCTGTCTTGAGATATGGCTTTCATGAGGTTAGAGGAGACGGATGGACCAACATACTGTACATGTTGACAGTCAACCTGTAAACACAATATACCTCCATCCATGGCTGGTAATATAGAGGCATAAACACAGGTTTTATGAGGTCACAGTGAACTCTGGGGAAAAGAAATAGTGTCCACACACGGAAATGTGACTCGCCTCAAGTGCAGGACTTCAGTGATGCACTTGGTTACATTACTCTGCTATCTCTGTATGTTGAACAATACTGTAAGTGTTGTTGTTATGGCAAAAGGAATTGGAAAAGGTTTAGCTCTCTAGTGATAGTAATCATTGCCATATAGCGTGTTCTCTGTTTATTCTGTATCCTGTCCTGACTTAATGGAATTGTTACCACGGCATGAACACGTATTTTCATTTTACTGACAGAGCCAGAGAAACAGGGATACCGCGATTACTGAACAAACAAGCCATAACATTCTATAGCAATAAATACTTTTTGACACATACTGTACGCCGCCAGTTAACAGTGACCCTATGACCGTGGAATGTTTGTGCAAATGTCGTGAAATTACCTTCAGGCGTTCCTGAGATATTGCATTGTAAACAGTGCGATACGGAAACATGCTATGCTCTAGCCAGAGCTGTCGCCAGCAGAGACACACAAACTGTGTCTCTCTGCTGGGGAAGGAATATAATATATATATATATATATATATATATATATATATATATATATATATATATATATATATATATATATATATATATATATATATATATATATATATATATATATATATATATATATATATATATAAATAAATGTTGAGTATTAATGACCAACCTGAGATGGCTTCAAACACATGCACTTGCAGGCTACTCATTGTGCCATAGACTGAAATGTTTTTGTTGTTGTTGTTTACACACACACTTGATAGTGTAAAACCTTTTCATACATTAATGCTTTGGAAGCATGCCTTTGTTGTTAAATTTAGATTCTGTTCACGTCAATTATAAAAGCATCTTCTCAGTTTTTGGATTATACGGTATGCTGTAGGTCTGTCTAGGAGTTCATATCAACATGGGGTGCATTGATAAAATGATGTTTTTTTTTTTTTTTTTTTTGGGGGGGGGGGGGGTATTCCTTTAATAAATATTTTTTCCTTGGTGTTTTTTGACATATTTGAAAAATCTTCTCTTGGTCTCACTGGAAGCATCAGCTTCCTAAGAGCTATTAATCAAAATAAAGTTGTTTGGAAAAACTTGTTCCAAGGTGTTGGAGCACAGATAAGTCATGGTGTGTATAGATCACACATTGTGCTTGATGGATGATGGCTGGGTGTCCACCGTCCAGACCCCCGGGGGGAGTATCTACAAGTATATTTACTTAATACTGTACCTAAGTACAGATTTGAGCTACTTCCATTGTTTTATACTTTATATATGAATATAGCACTTTTTGCCCCAGCCTGCTACATGATGGCTTTAGTTAACTTGCCTGCAGATTTAGCTTATTAAATCACATTCTTATTTAAAAAAAACTTCATAAAGAATAGTAGATTTTCACAGACTTGAGCCAATTTTCCCTGACTTAAGCGATAATAGTCCATTAGCATGATATGATCCTGAAAGCGTGATTCTGTAGTACTTTATGTTTTTTCTACCACTTAAACCCTTTAATCTTAGTAAAATTGACCTGAGCTGCATGCAACTGCAGGCTACACTATAATTTTAAAATTACACAATTAAAAACGTTCAATTTTGTATAATCGCTCATTTTTCCAGGAATAAAACGCCTGCTTGTTGTAGGTATGGGTGATGTCACTGTAAACAGTACTTGTACATGCTGGTATTGCTACTTTTGCTTCCATAAGTGTAACTTTGGGAGCACTTCTTCCCCCACTGTTCCAGACCCACATGGTGTTTGATGGATGATGGCAGGAGTGTCTCAGGAGCTCAGATCGATGGTCTGAAAGCCCACAGGTCCTCCTGCGCTGGAAAGAACATTAACACATTGAGTGTCGGTCACAACACAACAAGGGCGGATCTAGCCGTAGGCATGGGGGGGGGAATGCCCCCCTAAATGCCCAGTCTGCTTCACCAAACATGATGGCATGCAAAACAAACCAAGATATTTATAATGCTTATATTTAAAAGTATTTGAAACACTACTGAAAATGGTATGGGGGCGGCTTCATTGTCGCTTCGGGCCACGGGCAATGAAGCTGCCCCCTTATTTTATTCTGCCCCCCCCCCCCCAATTGGGAAATGTTACATCCGCCCCTGCAACACAACCATACACATACGCATGACCATATTGCACACGCTGTTGGGTGTAAATCCTTTTTTAAAGATATATTTTGGACTATTTGCCTTTATTGGTAGAGTAGTACTGTAGGTAGACAGCAAACGTATAGACGGTGGGAAGGCACAAGGTAAAGTTTGTTGGGATCGGGACTCGAACCTGCGAAATACGAGTCATGATCATTCTGCTGTTGGGTGTAAATCTTGCAGTGAATTAACGTTCCAATGGATCCAATGTAGTTATTATTTAATCAGCTCTTGTTAATACTGTTCATTGGTTAAACATTTATAAAATCCCATTGAAAGCCTTAAACATGCTTTTCTATCTGGCCTCCCTTTGATGAACATTTTGAGAAATGTAATCAATACAATAACAAAACAACATCTACAAGCCTGTGTGATCAATCACACAAGGCATGATAGATTAACTGTTTTTGCTAATGGAGTGACGACCAAGTAGCCTATAAAATAGGGTTATTGGGTTATGTTTTAGCGATTATGATAAAAAACATATAAATCACGAAATATGGAGATAAAGTTTCTGAAGCACTTTATAATATAGCACTGGTGAAGGTCTTAGGACCGAAACGCACACGCACACACACGCACACACACAGCGGTTTAGAGTTCACACATGCAAGGGCATTTGAACAAATATACACAAACATGCTTAATGCCATGCTTAAATGCTACAATTTGCACGGATAAGCATATACAAAAAGCCCAAACAAACACAAACAACCTCCACAAAGCAAGCACTCTGAGCAGACAAACACTCACAGAAAGCATTAGCAGCCTTATTCTCAGCCTTATTTTTCAAACTATTCATTTCAATGACCCTCAGCATGAGGCTACAGACTCATAATAACTCAGAGAGTCTATACTGACAGAACTAAAGAGACCCTTATCATTCCAGTGGCTTAGGAGGTAGAGTGGCCTCTTGGGAATCAGATGCATGGTTCCTGGTTAAACCCTGGCCTAACGCTGCTTTACTGTCAATCTTTTCTTGAACAAGACATTGAGGCCCTATATACAGTACATACTGTACATATGCTGCCCCACAGGGCTGGATCTAGGCATGGGCATGAAGGGGCAATGCCCCTCGAAATGCCCTGACTGCCCCACCAAACATGATAGCATCAACCCAAATTTCAAAGATATTTCATACTAAAGTTCTAATTATTAAAATGATTTGAAACACTACTACTGCTGCTACTAACTAA
>CM076978.1:16687094-16707094 GCA_039105355.1 Benthosema pterotum
CTCTCTTCTTCCCTCTCCGTCCATCGCTCTGCGCCGCTCACACGGCTGAAAATGAGACGGGGATGGAGTGATGTTGTCATTGTGTAAGAATAAGAGAGAGCCCTCTGCATTGTATCACAGCAATAGCAACGCCCCTCCAACTCCCTTCTATCCATCGCTTTAGACCAGGGCTTTTCAACAGGTGGTCCGGGGACCACCAGTGGTCCCTGAGGGGGTTCCAAAATGATGGAAAGTTGTTTTACCAGATGTAACTCTGTGAAAACCAAATGGACCCTTGCGGGTCCATTTGGTTTAATGTTTACACTCTCAAGAGTTAATATTTACCATCCGGATGAGCTCAAGTCTACATAGAGAATGTCGAAGATTAATGGTCATTTTGATCTGTATGTTTGACTGTTTTGTTTTCTTCGAAATCTAGCCTGGAATTGTGGCCACAAGCAAAAGAAATCTTTAGTTTTGGGGTCTGTGGGGCTAAAATGTCATGTCATCAAATGGCTCAAATTCTAAATAAATAGTGGGCCCTGGTATGAAAAAGGTTGCTGTAAACAAGATAGTGATAGTGAACCTAGGATGAATCTGCTACACCTACCATTTGCTTATAGCCACCACCTATACCTTTTACTATTTGGTTAACTATACATAAGGTATATGTATACAGTACATAGGTATATATTAACTGGTGATGCGTGTGTGCGCCTGCATGCTATGTGTGTTTGTGTGCATGCGCGTGTTTGTACACACACCTTCCTACCCTCCTATCACAACGCTGCTTCCTCTCTTTTCGGTATCCATCAAGTCCCTCCCTGCTGCATCCTGTCACACAGATGGAAGAAATATGCTAAACAAGGCCATTGTCCTTCTGGGAATACCTACCTGTATGAGGCTGGAGAGGCTGGAAGGCTGGAAGGTGTGCTGAAATATGGTCCCATGCAGTGCACCGGAAGGGAAGGCCCTATATATACGCTGTTACGCGGTCAAGGTCGAGGATGATGCACAGATGCAGTGCATTAAGTGAGTAATTGCGTAGTGAGGAATAGGCTTTGGCCGAGTTCTCTCTGGAACTCTGCAGGGTAAACACTTTGCTGAAAGGTCACTGATGCTTCAAACACTTGACACATACTTTACCGAACAATGACTTTGGCGGAAAATATGTTTTGAAAGTGATTAGCCGGTGGGTAAATGAATTAATTGGCTGTTGGTCAACCGGCTGTTAGCGACAGTGAGGCTTGGGGGAGGTTTTTCCTGGTCCAAACCCATATCTGTGCCAAAGTAGAGAGAGAGAGAGGGATGAAACGCTGAAGGTTAACTCAGCATTGTAATGAGGCTCATATTTCTGGTCTCAAAGGTCTCTTATATACAAGTGCTGCTAGTCATTGCTGAACACCTCCATTTAATTGTCCGACATTACGAACGGCTCGCATTTGCTTTTGTGAAGGCTGTAATTTGCTTGATCCTGCTTAGTGGCGTGTAATACCGAATGATACGTCTGTACTGATGACGTTTACACTGTGAAAGCAAGTGTGAAATGCATATGCTTTTTTGTTGTTTTTTTCCCCACATGTACAGTATTTAAAGATGGAGTGCCATGATTTATGTATTTTTTCCAATTTTGTACAAGAGGTGACAGTGCGTAATTAGACCCCTTTGGTGTGTTTTTATGTACAATGCTGTCTTCCCTTTGTATTTAGGGTTTCTTCCTGGGGGCTGAAACCTTTCAAGTCAAACATGCCAATGAAAAAAAAACTGTAATAAGGTGACATCACACATCAGCCCCTCCCCTAACTCCTCCCCCTTTATCATAGAACTAAGCTGTGGGTGTGGCTTCAGTTCAGGTGGATCTCCACCCATCACCACCCACCAGGCAAACCAGGAATACTTAATGAATTGGTGGGGTGTCCTCATAAAAATGCCTTCTTTACACTTTAAAAAAAAAAAAAAAAAAAAAAAAAATATATATATATATATATATATATATATATATATATATATATATATATATATATATATATATATATATATATATATATATATATATATATATATATATATATATAACAATAATATAACAATAATGTTTTAAGGAGGAAAGAAATCACTCCATCTTTAGAGATATCTAAAATTGTTGTACAGTTTCTAGTAGCACTCTGGTCTCCCTCCCTTTATCTGGGTATTTCTCTCTCTCTGTCTCTCTCTCTCATTATTTCCATCCCTCCCTGTTAAGATCTTCTAGAAGCTCAGACAAAGAGTCACACTTTTACTGCATCCAGTTAACGATGTACTCGACCGTTAACGCCCAGTCCTCACACCTCACCTCCCTCTCTCTCTCTCTCTCTCTCTCTCTCTCTCTCTCTCTCTCTCTCTCTCTCTCCCTCTCTCTCTCTCTCTCTCTCTCTCTCTCTCTCTCTCTCTCTCTCTCTCCCTGCCTGCTACAGTATTCACAATTCATATACCAAGACTGGTTTATTGCAGGGTTGGAGACTGTGACCTTGGCGAGGTCACAGTTTTGTGTGGTTTTCACTGTGGCCTTAATTCATCTTTTCTTTTTACACAGGGTGTTATATTTCATAATGGATGATTCTTTGCCAATGTTATGGGTGGTTTCTGTGTATATCTTTGTGCAATTGTGTCTGTATGCGTGTGTGTGCATGTGTGGTTTACAAGGAGTGACACCATGGTTTATAACAGTTCCACTACTGAAGTCCTTCACTCATTAAGAATACGCACGCGCGCGCGCGTGCACACACACACACACACACACACACACACACACACACACACACACACACACACACACACACACACACACACACACACACACACAGATATAATGCTCCAAACTTACTGGGGATTATATTCTCATCTATTCTTCTATGTATGAGTCCCACATACACACATAGGAGTACTCACTCACCCACTCTGACTCACTCTTTTTTTCTTTTTTATCATCTCTCTTTCATTCTCTCTCTCTCTCTCTCTCTCTCTCTCTCTCTCTCTCTCTCTCTCTCTCTCTCCAGCCTTTCTTTTCTGGTGGGTTCATTTCATTTTGTTTGTGTCCTCTCTGATTCCTCTCGACCTCCCTTTCACTCTCGCTTGCACCCTCCTTTACTCATTCAGCCGCCTCCCCCCTGCCCTCTGTCACACAGGCCTCCATCCCTCCCTCGCTCAATCCCTACCTGCCTCTCTCTCTGTGTGTTACCCCATCCGTCCGTCCGTCCGTCCGTCCGTCCGTCCGTCCGTCCATCCATCCATCCATCCATCCATCCATCCATCCATCCATCCATCCATCCATCCATCCATCCATCCATACTATTTTTGCTGGGTCATTGCAGAGCAGTAATGCCACCTCCAGAATGGCTGTAAATTCTCCTCTTAGCAGAGTTCATCTCCATATACAATGAAAAGAGCCGATCAACAAGTTGGACTTGTAGTGGAAGGGTAGTTGCATGGACAAGATGAATGTCTGTCCATTGAACGCGATTATACTGTGCAAAAAAGGATGCCTGATTATCAGACTCGAAGCTTCCTGAAGCTTGAGTCTGACATTGTCTGCTGTCTGAGAGATTTCAAGGGGGAGGATATAGTACAGTATGTCTGGTTCATAGCAACCAAACCAGAGGTTGTTGTCAATCATGTGGCTATCCGGTTTGCTAACCAAACAAACACAGCCCAACGAGTGCTACTAGCATGTGAACAAAAGCAGTAAAATGTGTCGGGTGATGATGTTTGTACAACCTGAAGTTTCTAAAGAAACAATTTATCATAGGTTGGTTTAATGGGCAGACTGATACGGCCACGATTCACCGCAGTTGCTGCTGCCATGTTTGTTGTTTGACACTGTAACTGTTGCACCGTTGACTGACGGGGCTGCTGACCAATCAACTGTGTCTGTTTGGATTTTTCGTTAGACCATCCAGCAACTCCGGCTCTCATTGGATGAATACATCTTGGTATTGAAGTAATTCTAGGTTGACAACAGAAGGCCAAACTAAGAGAGAGTGCACTGATTGAGTGGGCTGTGTCGATGGGTTTAGATCAGTGGTTCTCAACCTGTGGTGGGTCGCCCACATAACAGTAAAGTAACAAGAACTTTTGAGACCTTTACACTTTTACAGAACAGCATGAATGATACAAACTACACAACCCTCTGCTCTCCTGCTGTCACAAGAACAATGCTGGCAAAGGGATCCAAGATAGAAGAAGGTTTATTTGTAACTCACTGATATAAGTAGCAAAATATATACAGTATGTTTAGCGCCCTATGACCAACCCTATGGTCACAGTGCATCGGGAAAATGCTGGTACGACCTATGGCCAGCCAACCTGAACTGAATCAAACTCGCATGTCTAAATTCCTACAATTCCAATGCCTGTCTTGGCTGGGTGGGCCCCCAGTTCAAATTTGATTCTTTTGGCTGGTTACAGCTCGAAGAGTACCACTGTCTGCTACAGATGAAAGAGATAGGTAATAGTTTGTGTTACTATGTACACAATCTGTCACGTTGTTTAATGAAAATAATTAACATTCTGAGGATTAGGGTTTGCACAATGTTCCGAAGGTGCGTTAGTGACGTTTGACACATGTGGTTATCATTTTGATGGTTATGGTTTATTTTGCATGGGCGGTGTAGTGTTATGAGTAATGCTTTTACTGGTCTGGGAATGAGGTTAGGGTTTCAGCAAATGTATCCAAGCGATTAAGAAAAAAACGGCATGACAGCCAAGAGTCAGCAGTTCACAAGAAAAAGTAACACTTTATAAACTAAGCTTTGGTTTGTGCATTGTTAAATGTTAAGACGACAAGCAACTGGCATGCAGACATGTTGATACCCAAGATGCTGTATGCAATGAGCAGCTTATTTAAAGAGGACACAGTTTAGTATGAGCTCACTTGGTGCAGTAGGTTGTTCAATACCAATGGTTTGAATCCTTGAATCCTACAGGTTAAGGTGTCCTTGGGCAAGACACTTAACTTGCTCCAGATGTACTGGCTGGTACCTTGCATGGTTTCCGCCACCATCGATGTATGAATATGTGTGTGAATGGGCGAATGGACTGTATGTACTAAATGTAATGCACTAAATCATCAGTCTTCAGTCTTTCCAGTGATAATAGTAATTACCTGCTGTTCAACCTCTATAAAAAAATCTATATATTCCGTAATGAAATCAGTCTGATTCAAAGCTGAAATCTGTAAGTTTCATATCTGAGATTGGCTGAGATGCAGATGCTCATCCAAAGTGCGACCTCTGCTTGGCCAGGGGGAGTTGTAGCTCTTACTTATTGTAGCTTCTTGTGGTACTAACCAGTATGAGCTAATTGTTGGTTTATTTTTATTTTATTTTGTATTTTATTGTGTCCTTCCAGTTTTTGTGTCCTTCCAGTAAGTGAGCTGAGAGAAATTGTTTGACCACTATATCACACGGTTTACAGACTAATCCGTTAACTAACAATTCAAGACATACTGTATATGAAACCATACTATGCCAGAACAGCTCACTGTGTTTGAGCTTGTAGATATGCTATTTCCACTAAATATTTTCCCCAAATAATGTCATACTCTACAAAAACAGAGGCACCAGTAGTAGTTCATTTAATTTCAAATACAATCTCACCTCTACATAAAGTGTTTCTAATTGATTATGATTCAAGTATGTGTGAAGGTTGCCTGGTTGTTACTGCACCATTTGTCTCGACAGTCAAACACAAGGGGGTAGATGATTTTGATGAGGCTTTGGTTCAACGATTTACTTGTGGCGTGCATAATCATTTATGAATGCACGCTTGCACATACACACACACATTGGTATTCAACTCAATTACTACAATGCTTGCAAAGTTATCCGATTGCTACTTAATGAATTTCTATCTTTTGTTGCTCCTAACAGTATCCTTCACCCGGAGCTAACCCTGACCACCAAAAACAAACCCCCTTAAATTCCTAACCCTGACCACAATCTCAATATTTCCCAAATGGTACAAAGCAATCTAAAAGGCTTTGTTAACCACAAAAACATTTCTCTTGTGGGAACGCAGTCCTCACAAGGTCGATTTCTCAAGCTCCATTATATTTCGATGGGGACATCTGGCGCTCATAAGTATAGCAATACATGGAACGCAGCAGACTAACAGCGCATTATTCACGGCTGTGGCAGGTGCCCTATAGTTCAGGGCCAATGTCCAATTACTGCAGAAACACCTCCGCTAATACAATACTATAACGCACCCATGCATGCATGCACACACACACACACACACACACACAATCGCACGTGCGCACACCACACACACTCTTACACTCATGCGGATATTCGGCCTTCACAAGTAGGCCTATAATACCTGTACACACATCCATGCACACAAACACACACACATGCAAACACATCCTGAGGTCAGTGGGAATGATTAGCCTCTCTCTCTTTCTCCCTCTCCCCCTGTCTCTCTCTCTCTTTCTCTGTCCCTCTCTCCCTCTCTGTCCCTCTCTCTCCCTCTCTCTCTCACTCCCTCTCTCCCTCCCTTTCTCTCACTCCCTCTCTCCCTCTCTCTCTCTCTCTCTCTCTCTCTCTCTCTCTCTTTCCACTCCCACAGACAGAGTCGGTGCATCGATCGTCCCTTCCGCCTACATCATACAGCAGCGCCGTACCCCTGCCCTAATGAAAAGAAAAACTTCATCAAACCACGCAAATGAGTTTGGAGGAGGGAGGAGAGAGAGAGAGAGGCGACGCATGCAGGCCCGGCGACAGCCAGAACAAATGAGGTGAATGAGCGGAACAGATGTTTTCTATTCCGACTAAACAGCCCTTTTCATATAGTCGTAGGAGAGAAAAAACATAACTAAGTGACACAATTAGCCAAGTGCTCGTTTGAAACAACTCTCTCCGGTCTAATTATGAGCCCTTAAATCTGTAGAGGAGAGAGCGAGAGAGAGAGAAAGAGAGACATAGAGACAGAGAGAGACATAGAGACAGAGAGAGAGAGAGATGAGAGAGAGAGAGAGAGAGAGAGAGAGAGAGAGAGAGAGAGAGAGAGAGAGAGAGAGAGAGCAAGCTCATATTGGGAAGTCAGAAAATGGGGTAAATCACTCCACAGGTGAAATAAGTCTCAGGGAAGGGAGGAGGGGTCATGCAAACAGAGAGAGAGAAAGAGAGAGAGCAATTCGTAATGTGGATGTGTGTGTAATCATTCCAACTGTCAACGGCTAATTTCTCGGTAACCTTTGGTCCCGCTGTCTTTACTCGCTACATTAACACAAGGTATTGTGGAACAGCCTCCTTTTAACGGGCCTAACAACGCGTTAAATGACTTGATTAAACGGCCAAATTAGAGCAGCATAATGCTCTCCTGCTCTCCTCCAATGTCCCAACACTGCATGGAGCAGGTATGGTATATAAAGCTTTAATGGCTCTGAAACGGACAATTTGGTACAGTTAACCCAACAATAATCAGTTTAACTTGCTATTATAAAAATGTATGTTTTTTAAATAAAATAATCGGTGGGGAAGGGGGTAAAATTTTACAGTGAAAAGTGGTTAAACATTGAGACAAACATCAGCTGAATAATTACCAAGACCAATGTCATAAAAATGTCAAATAATTCCTGATATATAGTATCGGTCCTCTCCTGTGTCAATCAGGATCTCTAGGAGCTGTAATGCAAAAAGCATAAAAGTATCCTGGTCTATCAGTCCAGACATCTAGGCAGATAATCCAGCCTGACAGAACGTCACAGGTTTGAGTCCTGAACCCAGCAACCTCTGCTGTGTGTCTTCCCCTCATCTCTCTCCCCATATCCTATAAACCTATTGTGATTTATCAACAAAGGCAAAAATCCCCCACAAAAATACCCTAAAAAAGTAATACGGGTGCTATTCCAAGGTGACACAGTGAGTGGTTGTTGTTGTGCAGATAGCAGACTGTATCATCTAACCGGAACATTGGTGGGAGGATGGCCGACCCACAGGAAGCATGAAGTCTACCATGACTGGTAGTGACAGGGCCGTGAAAACACTGGTTTGATTAGAATCATATTCTGTGATTTAGATTCAGCCGTATCAGTGCTGAAAGTTTCCTCCGGTCAACTTCAAAAGATAGAATTTCTGTGCCTGGTAAGCGTATATAGCAGTGGTTTTTGACCAATGGTCCGAGGATCACCAGTGGTGCCTGAGAGGATTCCAGGTGGTCCCCAGCTAAATGATGGACAGTTGGTAAGGAAATGGACCCTTATAGATCCGTAACTCTTGAGATCGTAAATTGAAGCGTATCATTTTACGATCTCAAGAGTTAAATTATATTTAAACATCTGAATTACTTAACTTTCAAGAATGTACACTTTTAAAAATAAATAGTATGCCCTGGTATGAAAAAGGTTGAAAAACACTGGTATATAGTATATACCGTACCACTGTATTTGCAAGAGATCATGTGGGTGCTGAAGGTGTATTTTTGTGCTGGTATAATTTACCGTTTACAAAGGCATACACAGTGGAGCTGATCTGGAAGAAGTCGTCCGTTGTTCGCTTTTCTATGAACCAGCTGGCAGAGCTGAATACACCATTAACAAGCTCACTTGTGGTGTGAGTGTGTGTGTGTGCGTGTGTGTGTGTGTGTGCGCGTGTGCCCATCCGTCCCTCTTTTTGTGTGTAGGCAGCAGAGCGGGTAGCGAGGTGCTATATCGATGCCATTCAGTCTGGTGAACTCCCTTTAACACCTCCACTGACACCGACTCCAACGTAACATTAGTACAGTACGATCGTCCAGAAAGGAAATTAACCCCACCCCGCCCCCGTCCCAAAGAATAATGACATCATTTAATATAACACCCGCCCACCGCGAGAGCTAACTAGAATTGAGGGAGTGGGGGGCTAAGAAAGTAAGGAGGGTGGACAGATGAAGGTTGTTGGGGTGCGGGTAGGTTTTGCGGGTAGTGGTGTCGATCGGAGGTGTTTTGCCCGGCGACGCTGCCAGTGACACCTAATCCCGGAAAACGAGTCCTTGGCTTTTATGACTACACCGTTCCGCACGAAAGACATTTCTAATTCCCTTCAGTTTTTCGGCGAGGGGAGGGGTTGCCGTGATCACTCTGTTTTTGGAGCGTGCGAGAAGAGGTCGTCGTGTTTGCTTTGGACTCCAGGCATAGCCGATCTCCTCCTCCTCCTCCCCCTCGATCCGCCCAATCCCCTTCTCTCGCTTCTATTATTATTATTTCTTTTTCTCGGGAAAAATAGAGTTTTTAGGAGGAGGAGGGACGTGCCGGGACGCAGGAGGGAGGGGAGGGCGGCGAAACCAGGAAGCGCAGCCTGCGTCAAGACTCTGGGAAGGCTGTAGGAAAGGACGGCAGGCTGGTAGCCCCGTTTGACCCCCCCAAATCCCTGGGGTGCATGGGCAACATCTTACCTCAGAGCTGACATCTGTACTAGGCCCGCCCTGGCACACGCACTTACGTACACTGAATGCATGCAATGCATGTGTGTGTGTCTGCACACTTGCGTGCGCACACACGCACACACACACACACACACACACACACACACACACACACACACACACACACACACGCACACACACACACACAGCGTGCCACATCCTCAGTGAGGTCAGGGGCTCTCTCCCCTCAGATACTGAACCCCATGCCGTAAAATCACTTCCCCCTGTTTGTTTTCTTTAACACTGGTACAGGACACCCTGAAAAGAAAAAAAAAAGACATGTTGGCATCGATGGGAGTGAGGAATGTGTTTGTGTCTGTGAGAAAGAGAGAGAGGTGTGTGTGTGCGTGCGCGTGAGATGATACTTTATTTGTAAATGAATTGCCTGAATGTCAGCTGCCTCTCTCTCTCTCTCTCTCTCTCTCTCCTCTCTCTCTCTCTCTCTCTCTCTCTCTCTCTCCAGCTGGAATAATACAGTGTGGATGTGACTTCCTCCACACACACACATGTACATGCACAGAGGTCAAAGATATGTGTTTTTATTAATATGTGTGTGTGCGAGAGAGAGAGAGAGAGACAGACAGACAGAGACAGACAGAGATCTGACGCAGAGCGCCCCTCAGAGACAGAAAGTGGAAGCACAGAGAGGAAGGTTGGGGGCAGTTGGCACCACTTGAAACACGGTTCACAATATCACTGTGTAGATATTCATCTGTGATAGCATCACTAAAATAAAAGATAAGCCCTCCCCATACCTGCATACTGGGTCCTGATTGGTGACCCACAGCTTTGGGAGCAGTGACATCCAATAACAACCTTACACTGCAGTGTCACACTGAATGAATGAATGAATGAATGAAATTTTTATTAACAGAGATGAGTTACAGTACAAGTCAAGTACACACTGCTACAAAACTGATAACAGCTTGGAGAATTACAGTACAATTCAAGTACAAATGCATCAAATCTGAAAAAGCTGATTGGACACACTAGTTAAGCATACACTTGTTTACAATAGTGGCCAACTTGTTCATTTCATTGAGGCATTCAAATACCGTACAAACAAAACAACTACTTCAGTAAAAACAGAAGCAGCAAATCATGGAGGCAAAATCATAGTGGAGGTAAAAAAGGGAAAAGAGAAATGTACAAAGAGGAGAGGCGGGTGGGTGGGGGGATTTTATATACATTTTTGTTTTACAGAGGCCAGTTAAGAATTGCAGCCATCTGTAGGTGCCCTTTGAGAGCGGTCTTGAAGGAGTCAAGGGATTTACATGCCTTTATGACTGTTGGTAGGGCATTCCACATTTTGGTGGCATATGAGCGGAAGGAATTGAGACCCTTGTTTGTGCCAAATCTGGGTTGGACATGGTTAGTAGCACTCCCTCTGGTGTTGTGGGAGTGTACTTCATTGACATTAAGGAAGTATTTGGATAGGTATAAGGGTATTTTGGTAGAGTATCGTATCTTGTGGACCAAACCCATTGCGAGATGTTGTACTCTGTCGTCAACCCTAAGCCAACCCAAACTGTCGAAGTGGGCAGGGGTGAGGTGGGTTCGAGGTGTGAGGCCAAGTAACAGTCTGACAAGTTTGTTTTGGGAGGTCTGTAGCCTTGTTTTTAAGGTTTTTGAGGTGCTGTGGTACCAAGAGGTGCAGGCATAGTCAAAGTAACCTTGTACCAGGGCTTCAGTTATGGTCTTCAGAGTGTCTTTGTTGACCAGTGAGGAGATCCTGTATAGGAATCTAGTTCTTTGGTTGACCTTTTTGATTACGTTGGTGGCCATTTTATCACCGGAAAGATTTGCCTCCAGGATTGAACCCAGGTAGGTAATTTCTTCTTTCCGGGTGATAATGTTTTCCCCCACTTTGATAGTGAAGCCATCTGCCTTACTGAGCTTAGCATTTGTACAAAAGAGTATGGATTCAGTTTTAACAAGGTGTAGTGATAGTTTGTTATCGGTGAGCCAGGTGCGGATTCTACTGAGTTCGGAGCTGAGGACTTTTTCGACCTGCTGTTTGTTCTTGTGCGAGACCAGCAGTGCTGAGTCATCGGCAAACAAGAACAATTTGCAGTCACAGGCTGATGTCATGTCGTTCACATATAGAAGGAACAGTAGAGGCCCTAGTATGCTCCCTTGTGGAACACCACAGCTCACAGGGAGGGGAGGGGACAGAGCTCCATCCACCTCCACCATCTGTTCTCTCTCCCCTCAAGGTAGGACTGCATCCAGCTCACTGATATGCTATCGAAACCAATTGCTCTTAGTTTGTTAAGCAGTATGGAGTGGTTCACGGTGTCAAAGGCCTTTTGGAGGTCCTGCATGACCATGCCGCAGTATTTGCCATCATCCATTCCTGCCTGATGTGGTCACTCAAGTAGAGAAGGCATGTGTCAGTGGAGTGGGATGTTCTAAAGCCAGATTGAAATTCGTACATTAGTTTTTTTGTGGCCAGGTACTTCTCCACCTGTTCGTACACTATTTTCTCCATCACTTTCGAGATGGAGGTTAGAATAGAGATTGGGCGGTAGTTACCGGGGTCTATTTTGCTCCCTTTCTTGTGCAAGGCGGTTACTTTGGCCAGTTTGAAATCTTGGGGGACCTGTCCTTGTTTGATGGAGAGGTTGAGTATGTGTGTGATGACTGGAGCTATAGAGCTGGCTGAGTCATTAAGGAATTTGGAGGGAATATTGTCATGCCCCGTGGCCTTGTGGGGTTGGAGGGCACTCAGTTTTTTAAACACCACCTCCGTTGTAACCATTTCCACTGATCTGTCAAGGACTTTTTTGAGTTTTTTCCAGTTTTTAGGGTCTGACATTGCAGATGAAGGTGAGAACACAACTTGTGCTTGGCCAGAATGAGATGATGTGTAGAGCACTAGTCACTTCACAGAGGTGTAGTTAGGTTTTGCGCTGGTGGATTTGTTGCTGGCATAAGTGTTAATGTTGAGACATTCTATGTAACTATGGTACATTAGGATTCTTTCCCCAATCATCTCACACAGGCAGATTCAAAGTCGAAATAGGAGTAGGATATCATTTGGCGCAGCTATGCCGTATGCATGCATCATTGCATCTTTGCATGGTCAATATCAGGCTTCTGCTGTCTATGGGAACAGTTTTTAGAATCGTAATATCTCCGATTATTCTTTTTGATTCAAAACGAGCTTAATTTGCGCCACATTTCTATAAACGATATAATCACCACTTCACTCTGCCTCCTCATGCCTCTATCTCGTCATATCTGTGTGTGTGTGTGTGTGTGTGTGTGTGTGTGTGTGTGTGTGTGTGTGTGTGTGTGTGTGTGTGTGTGTGTGTGTGTGTGTGTGTGTGCACGTGTCTCAGGATATTCCTAGGTTTTAATTGCTTTGTAGACAGACCACCCATGCCTCACTAACACACACACACACACACACACACACCACACACACACACACACACACACACACACACACACACACAACACACACACACACACACACACACACACACACACACACACACACACACACACACACACACACACACAATCTAAACCTCAATCTTCTCAACTCTGAGAGTTGTGTGTGTGTCTGTCTCATTCTCTCCACACACACACATCGCATGCATGCTTGACTAGACAGACACACACAGCCCATCAGCCATCTTTAACCCGACAGCGTGTCTCTGCAGCCCCTGTGTGAACCCCTGGGAAACCCCCTGTGTGACTGTGATGTCACAGCCAGGCCGATTAAGATCACCTGTGGCAGACAGTTAAAGCGCCAGCAGCCGTAACGGGATACGTGACGAGTGTGTGAAGGTTCCCCGGCTCTGACATTATTCCCTCGCTACATCCTGTAGCTTTTGACAAGCGTCGTCACGGTGGATCGCGGCTGATTTTTCGCCGGGTTGTTCTGCTCGTCTGCCGTCACCGACGGAGGATTTGTTCCTGTCATCAGAAGGAACCTGACACCTGGGGAGCCCCGGGTAGCTGAACGGGAGCAAAACGCCTTGCGTGTCCTCCGTTTGTAACTCAAACGCTTCATGACGTCGAAGATCCCACTCTGGAATTTGATATGGTCCCTCTGTGTGCAACAGGTGAATCCTCACCACCAGTAGTTTACACTTACAGCTCTGTGGGATATGATGATAGAGCTCAATATATATATACTTTTTTCCCCCAAATCTAACATTGGCTCAGAAGCCCAAAACTGAATTTATTCCATGACGTTTAACATCCATAAACTAACTTGGTAACTAGGATAAAAAGATTAAAAGAGATTTAAGAGATCTCTGTAAGAATCTCTTTCAGATATAACTGTAAGTATCTCTTGAGCCTACTTGTGTGCGAGCGGTGCGCACGTTCAACTGAGTGCAGATCTAGTTTTATATGAGTTTGGATCCAGATCTGTCCATCTGTCACCCGTTTTACACAATGGGACTCCCTCATTGCCTCATTTCATTGTGTAGTTCCGCCCAATGCGGAATTACTGTTGTCACCATCAAGTCAAGTCATAATACTCCCCCTGAAACAAAACAGACGCACCCTCTGAAGTATACACTTGAGCACTGTGAATGCTGCCACGCCGTATCATGTCACATGGTCAAATCCCATATACTCTTCCTTCGTTTGAGACATACCAACAGTCAGACACACCATTAGTCAGACACCCTCCCCAGAGTCCTAACCTCATAGGAAGCCATGGGCGATATTTAACCCGCAGCACAGATTAGTTTTAACCCACCACATGTTGGGAGCCACATGGGGGATTTATAACCTGCAGGCTTTTGTCTGGCTAATGACCGCAGAACTGTATGTATGTATGGCTAACCAACATAATGTATTACATAACATATTAATAATAATGGTGGTTTGTGAAAGAAACCAACTGCTCTTAACATACAAAGAAAAATAACTCAGGGCTCTCACTTAGATAATTGGTCTGAAAAAAGATGAAGACAATATTCACTTTGTTCATTAGCAGTGGAATCACAGTGTTTGATACACTGTATTGCTTCTTCTGAAACGTACATTTGCATAAAAGCACCAATTATTGTGTTTCACATGTAGGAAGGGTTGAAAAATCATCTTCAGTGTTTTTGTGAAAGCACTAATCAATTATACTATATCTCCTACAGTACACTTGCTTAATATCACTCGAGACAAATTTGGGTGATATTAAGCAAAGTTACTGCATTAAAAAGTGGGTTCACTAATTAATCTCCACTCAATGAACTCACAAAGACAGTCAAAAGATGTCTGTGGCTCTACTGATGAAACAAAGGGACCTGTAGCTTTTCGTTCCACAATATTATCAGCCCTAGAACTTTGGCAATGAGTTATCTAGTAATGCATGCATTGTCATAATGCAAATACGTGTATAGTTTATGGATTTTCATTTTTTGTCGGTGTCAATTCAGTTTCAACTCTCTCTCTGTCTATGTCTCTCTGTCTCTGTCTCTGTCTCTGTCTGTCTCTCTCTCTCTCTCTCTCTCTCTCTCTCTCTCTCTCTCTCTCTCTCTCTCTCTCTCTCTCTCTCTCTCTCTCTCTCTCAAGCAGTTGTGTTTGTGAATGAATTTTCAGCTTTTTGACCAGAAAGTCTCTTCACAATATACTGTATACTACTATACTATACTGTACTGTACTGTACTGTACTGTACTGTACTGTACTGTACTGTACTGTACTATACTACAGTGGTTTTCAACCAGTGGTCCGGGGACCACCAGTGGTCCTTGAGAGGGTTCCAGTTGGTCCCCCAAAAATAAAATGATGGACAGTTGGTTAACCGGGTGTAATTCTAACACAGCGTAAACATGAAACCAAATGGACCCTTGTGGGTCCATTTGGTTTCATGTTTATGCTCTCAAGAGTGAAAATATTGATCATCTGAATTAGCCCAAGTCTACACAACTAGCGAATGTACAGTAGAAGATTAAACACACACACGACACCCCCCAAGGGATAAAATCATGAACTATTTTTAAACTAAATAATATGTGTGTTTTAAATGTTCAATTCTAGTTAGAAGATAAGTATAATGTATTTATCCATATTAGTCTTAAGTTATTAGCCTGGTATTCTTTTAAAGCATGTCTGGTGGTCACCTCTCTCCCCTCGTGGCGCCCTAGGCAACTGCCTAGTCTGCCTAATGGCAAAAACACCCCTGACACACACACACACACACACACACACACACACACACACACACACACACACACACACACACACACACACACACACACACACACCTGATCTCGCACTGGTCCAGTCCGTTCCCGCTGACCCTACGACCTTTACCCAGGCTGTAGTGTTGTTAGGGGTCAGTAGTATCTCCTGGCGGTCGGTCGGTGGCAGATGGGTGTGTGTGTGTGTATGTGTGCGTGTGTGTGTGTGTGTACTCCCGCCGCCCCTCTCTCTTGATGAAAAATGGCCCCCACGCCGCCGCGCGGCACCGGGTGTCTTTCCGTGCAGATGTTTCTCATGAATATTCATAAGGGAGCCTAATGACAATCATTACTCCGGTTGGGTCTCTTTGCGTTGGCAGACCTCCACCGGTCCAAGGAAGCCGTGTGCCAGAGCCTCCGTCGAGCCCCCGCGGCCCCGCGGCCGGCTGTGATGGATTCCGCCTGTCATTTGCGTCAATTCCGACGGTCGCGCTCGCTGGTGCGGCACTCCCAACGCGGCGTGCGCACGCATGCATGGACGCACTGCCAGATCTGCCAAAAAACTCTCATCCTCCTTGTTGTTGTTTTGTGTGTGTGTGTGTGTGTGTGTGTGTGGGTGTGTGTGTGCGTGCCTGCCATGTGGTCAACCCCTGCAATGCGTCCTTGTACTTGTGTAGGAATTTCACCTGCCTGCAGTATCATCTTTGGCCAGCAGGTTAAAGGTGGCTTCAGTAGTTCCATACAGGCCTTCTTCACACATTATACATAATCCTCACGTTCGCCACAAAGATGGTTAATAACCTCATCATTAATCACCACCAGTCACCAAACCACAAGTGATACAACTCTATAAACACTACACGTCTTAAGCAACTTAGCAAGTGGAATGGCAGTGTTCCAGTCCACTACAGGCTATTTGATTCCCCCGATGCTTAGCATTATAACCACCTCCTTCAGCACACGTCATTATATGTGCCCAAAATAACATATCTGTAAGCTGTCAAGACACGCCATTATAGCCAAGCTGGCAGGTGATGTAACAATATGGTCGCTCTGTTCAGGGCTGTTTGCACTCTAAGTAAAGGGTTAGGCCCAGACAGACACATTTTCAATGGATGTCAGTGTATTTACAACATATCTGATCTGTAAATTATTCAGAAATAAAATGATAACTCTTCCAAGGTGAGTTGGGCTGTACAAAGACAACCATTGACAGTTCTCACATTTACCCGTTTGACTTGACTTGACAGTTTGACTTGAATGACAGTGACAAGTGGCGTAGTCACCTTTTGCATTGTTTTGACTTGGTTGTTTTGTTGTTTTGACTTGGTGAACGTTTACTTTGTGTATGTTTGCAAACAACTTTAAATAGCCTTGGTGTATAATAAATGTTGCATTTATACTGTACAGTACCTTTATATAAAGGCACTTTACATAGATTGTGCAACACATTCACCCCGTTCACCCACACATTCATAAACTGGTGGTGGGGGAAACCATGCAAGGCACAACCTGCACATCAGAAGCAATTCGGGGTTCAGTGTCTTGTTCAAGGACACTTTGACACTAGCCTCGACACGCAGGCTTTCATTTTTCACCCATACCATTTTTTTCATTAGCCTGGACTAATTTGTTACGCACAGTGGCAACATGACAAAGTCAAACTTTCGGGGTGGGCGTCACTCCAACGATTTCAGGTTAGACCAGGCTACTTTGACACTGACTCTGTGGGAGCCTGGGTTCTAACCAGGGGCGGATATAATATTTCCCAATTGGCGGGCAGGAGAAAATGGTATGGGGCGGCTTCATCGCCCGTGGCGCGAAGCGGCACGGGCGATGAAGCCGCCCCCATACCATTTTCAGTTACAGGACTTTTATTAGGCAAGTATAACATCAATAATAACATCAGTTGTTGTTGAAGTTGCAACAGACACACATCATGCAAAGGTCTGACTCAGAGAGTTTTCTGTTTTCAATGATGAAATGCTGTTGGTTTAGGGGTGACACAGCTGTAGTTAGTTAGTAGCAGTAGTAGTGTTTCAAATCATTTTAAATATAGGCCGTTTAATTTGAAATATCTTGGGTTGTTTTGCATGCCATCATGTTTGGTGGGGCAGTCAGGGCATTTAGGGGGGCGCATGCCTAGATCCGCCCCTGGTTTGAACCAGCAACCTACCTGTGTGCCCACTACCCAGCTCTTGTCCCAGTGTTACTTTGTGTGTAGCGCTAGTGTTACTGTGTGTGTGTGTGTGTGTGTGTGTGTGTGTGTGTGTGTGTGTGTGTGTGTGTGTGTGTGTGTGTGTGTGTGTGTGTGTGTGTGTGTGTGTGTGTGTGTGTAGCACGAGAGGGACGTCGTGGCACATTTCTCATGCCTGGCGCTGAAGTGGAGAACATTCCGATAATCCAGTAATCTCTCCTGCCTGTTGAAGGGAAGGAAACTTCTCCTCCAAACGGCTGACAGGCGCCCACTTCTCTTTTCCATAATCCTTTGTGAAAGGTTCAGAGCGGAGCGGGTTGGGCGGGCCTCACCCCGGGGTCGTCCACCACCACCACCGTGAGCACTAGAGGTGGATGGATGCATGCGTGGGTGCCGCGGGGGTGCCGCAGGAAGGAGCGCAGAAAGAGGGGGGATTTGCTAAAGAATGATAGAGAGAGAGCGATGTTGACAGAGCGCTTAGAGGTATTGTTGAAGAAGCAGCGGAATGAATGAAACGCCTCGGGTCAATATACTGGAACTGTTCAAACAGCACCAAGGACCTGCCTCTCCCTCTCTCATGCTCCTATCTCTCTATCTCCCTCTTTCTCCCCTTTATTTCTGACACGCTCTTTGCTTTTCCCCCACACCCTCCCATTACACCTCCACCTCTCTGTTTCCTTTCTCTATACCTTCTCTCTAGGTCTCAGTTTCCGCTCTGCCCTTTCTTTTACTCTCTCTCCCTCTGTCTCTGTCCCCCTCTCTCTCTGTTTCTGTATGTCTGTCACTGTCCCTCTCTCTCTGTCTATGCCTGTCTGTCTGTCTGTCTGTCTGTCTGTCTCTCTCTCTCTCTCTCTCTCTCTCTCTCTCTCTCTCTCTCTCTCTCTCTCTCTCTCTCTCTCTCTCTCTCTGTCTGTCTCTGCCTTTCTCTCTCTCTCTCCCTAGGCGTGAAGGAGAGAGAATGAGCCAGAATGGTGCAATAGAAAATGAAAGCAATGAGGCTCAATTTGAAAGTGTTATTTTAGAACATGCTGAGGGGCGTTGTTAGTCACAGCCCTCGCGGCTATTCTTAAACCCGCTGTAAAACACAGCCTCAACACGTGGCTTATTGCTTTTATAAAACACTGACTAGCACATGCATACAGTACATACCGGTACCTAGCAAGGTTTTATAAAATACTGTAAACACACAGCAACCAACCTCCACCCACCCCCAATCAAACGCAATAACATTTCGATAAAAATACCCACGCTTCTGCCAAGCAATAGTTCTTTGACGACATCTGTTGGTTGCCGAGCAACACAGTAGAGAAACATACTAAAGCACTTTAAACCCTATATTCTGGGATCCTCCAGGGGTCTGCACTCGGTCCCCCTCCCTTTTTTGGCAGGGGCTTTCATGCCCATGAAAAGAGACTGAGCCTGATCTATAAGAGGTTCTGTCTGTCTGACATGTACGTCTGAGTGCCTCTCTGGAGCATTGCTCTCAAACCGCTGCAGCAAATTCCTTGTGCGCACTGTCACTGTAGTACACTGACGGAGAATCCCACACGTTTCTGTTCACATGTGTTCTATATAGTTTCGAGATGTATAGTATATTTATTATTCTGTTCTTCTCAATGGGCCACCAATGACCTCATGGACCAGTCCCTTCCAGAGCACGCAGGAGGAAGTGAACGGCGGTTGACGTCGTGAGGACATTTTTCACATCCCTCGCAAGAGACACAAATGTTTTGAGGTTTTCAAAAAAAAAAAAAAAACGAGCTCTGCTTACCCTTGTGTGAAGCGCCAGGTTGGAGTCAGGCTAATGATTAACCTGAGTCCGACTTTCTAAACCATGCTTATACACACTTTGAAGATTCTTCAAAAGCCGCCATTGTGGGACCAAAACATCCACTCTACAATCCCATAATGACTTTGCGAGCACACCCCGTGTAAACTTTGCCTAGTGGAAGTTGACATTTTTCAGTCAATTGCACTTTGCACACAACTGCTTTGAAGAAATCTTTAGCGAAATGCATTTTTCTGAAGATAAGAGTCAAGATGTTAGTGAAAACCGAACAGGTTTACTTCACTGGGGACTGTAAATACGGCCGTACCGTTGCATGCAGCACTTCCACAACTCCCGCTGATGGACTCTAAAGCGTAGGTCTTGCCCGGCGTGGGCGAAACGTCAGAACACCAGTTCTTTAAAGACCATTCTGCCTTCATTATTCCTGGAAGACAAATCAAGCCTAACCCC
>CM076978.1:16712094-16809594 GCA_039105355.1 Benthosema pterotum
ATATATATATATATATATATATATATATACAGTTGTTGTAGAAACCTTGTATGTCCAAAAATGGCATCGTTTAATTATAATTCCCACCACATTGTTAGAATCTGCTATTTTCACTACTTTTGTGTGACTCCCTTGTATCATAAATGAAGTAACGCATTCAGTCATGGAAAAAAAGTCATTCAAAGTTGAACTACGGAGATATGAGCTTTCCACCTGTGATATGGAGTATATACTGTAGTACATATAGGCCTATATATATACAGCCAAGGTCGCGACTGACAGATGGTGCAATAATGATTTTCAGAGTCAGGGCCAGCGGACGCTTGGAGCACAAGAAAGAGTCTGGCTGTGGGTCTGCCCCACATTCAGAATCCTCAGTGCTCATTGGTCCATTTTGGACCCTCGCATGGGGGTCCGTTTGGTCACATTCTTTGGAGACTTGTGGATTTAAGAAGACGATGAAGACTGAGATTGTTACTGTGCAGAAAGACAAAGACTTTCACCTTCAAAGGACAAATTAACATCTTGAGTTTTCTTTTCCAGGGGGGGAAGGAGGGTGGGAGGTACAGGGAGGGGCTGTCGGGGGGCTGCTTGTGTAAATGATGTCTAAACTGCAGCGTATATTCCACCAATATTATTTACATGACTGTCAGCCCACAGCTCCAGGCATCGTTTCCTGTTTCTGCTTCCCTTTGTGCTCCATTTCTTCCCCCCACCCCCACGCCCCAGCCCCACCCTCTCCGTCTGTCTACGTCTTCTTTATGCCTTTTCCTTACTTTTGCGTTTGCTGTTATTCATTGCCTGTTACAGTGAAAACGCACACATGCACGCCTGCGAGTACGCACGCGCGCATGCACGCACATGCACCTCCTCTCGTCACCTTTTCTTCAAACCGTATGTCTCCACGAATTGAGTGAAATAGCACAGTGGACGCTAGAAATGCATTCTACCGAGCTGCATTGTAACTTCATGCACACATGTACTTGTGCACACATGTACAGTCAGGGCGGATCTAGGCATAGGCAATATGCCCCCCTAAATGCCCTAACTGCCCCACCAAACACGATGGCATGCAAAACAACCCAAGATATTTCAAATTAAAGTGATTCTATTTAAAATGATTTGAACCACTACTACTGTTACTAACTAACTACAGTCGTCTCACCACTAAACCAACAGCATTTCAGAAAACTCTCTGTGTCAAACCTTTAGCTTTATGCATGCTGCGTGTCTGTTGCAACTTCAACAACAACTGATCTTATTATTGATGCTTAATTGCGTAATAAAAGTCCTGTAACTGAAAATTATATGGGTGTAGCACCCATATAATTTTCTCTTGCCCCCCGAACATGTTCCCTTGCCCCCCCAAATGGGACACCTGTGTACAGTACTTGTGCACTTGTGGCTTTTTGTGTTATCCTTTTTTTTAATGTCGGTAGGTAGGTATAGGTAGGTACTGTGCCTGTGATCAATACCTGACACTAAATAATATCAGATCGGAGTCCTTGAACCACCGTTTTAAAAGGATCCCTATTGCTATTAAGCCAAACGTTTCTTAAAACACTATAGGCCTACTTGCCTTCTATAACTGAAACATAACAATAAAAACGCCTTACCTTGCACATCGTAATAAAACATATTTAAAAGATTATTTTGTTGGTCATTAAATTTCAAAAGTATTAAGTTGTTTTTATTGTCATGTGCATTCCATATATTCCATAGAGCTGGATCAGTCATGAACATACAGTATGACATCATCAACCTGCGACAGGAGCAGTACCTATTGAGTTAAAGCTTTGCTGTTTGTTAAAGAAATGAAATAATGAAGCTATTTTAATTTGTCTTATGTGCCAGGGATCCTTTTAAACAACATCAGAAAAGGAAGCCCTCACATAAGCATTTACGCCTTAGAATTCTTTGAATTGAAAATGAAGGACCCCACTGTAAACCAACTCTATAGTGCATAGCAGACCTCACCAACTCCTAGAACCCCCGCCCCCAATAAAACTATAACTAAAAAACAAACCACTAACTAACCTGCAGCCTGCAAATACACAGTAGCTTGCAGTAACAACAAGACCTAAGTGTGTTACTTAAAGAGACTACTTGGTGGCCATGTGACCACATTGACGTGGAAGCCTGTAGGGCGGTGCGCGTCGCTCCCAGGCTCCGGGACACAGGGATGTCAGATCAGACGCTGTCCTAGAAAACATGTTCTCCATCTCTCCCTGGGAGCCCGCGCCCCATCATATCACTGGGAGGAGACGCTGAGCCTGCATGATGGCTTTTTATAGACGTCTTCATGTCGCCTGTCTCCTTGAACCAGGGGTGGCAAGAGACCACTGTGTGGCAAACGAGGCTGGCGTGTCTGTCTGTCTGTCTGTCTGTCTGTCTGTCTGTCTGTCTGTCTGTCTGTCTGCCTGCCTGCCTGCCTGCCTGCCTGCCTGCCTGCCTGCCTGCCTGCCTGCCTGCCTGCCTGCCTGCCTGCCTGCCTGCCTGCCTGCCTGTCTGTCTGTCTGCCTGCCTGCCTTGTCTGTCTGTCTGTCTGTCTGTCTGTCTGTCTGTCTGTCTGTCTGCCTGCCTGCCTTGCCTGCCTGCCTGCCTGCCTGCCTGCCTTTCTGTCTGTCTGTCTGCCTGTCTGTCTGCCTGTCTGCCTGCCTGCCTGCCTGCCTGCCTGCCTGCCTGCCTGCCTGCCTGCCTGCCTGCCTTGTCTGCCTGCCTGCCTGCCTGCCTGCCTGCCTTGTCTGTCTGCCTGCCCGACTGCCTGCCTGTCTAATACTTGAGTTATTACTTGAGTTATTATTAATGTAGGGACAAAACAAAATCCATTCAAACAAGGGTAGAGGGATGATCTGTTCAGGGATCTGTCAAAATGGACATCGTGGGGACATTACTCTGGTCATCACAAAGTATACCACAGTCATTTTCATGGTTAAGAAAGATATGAACAATTAAATGTCAGAGGTTAGGTTCAAAATAAGCTTTGTGTGTGCGTGCGTGTACGCGCGCCAGCCAGACAGTGAATATGAAAACATCCCACAGCTTCTATCGAATTGGACAGAAACCTTGTATCTCCACATAGTCTTTATGTTTTTACCTAACACTCATCATAATCGCACAAGAGTGTCACATAAAGTTCCTAAATACAGTATGCAATCTACAAGCTCAGGGCGCGTCACAATGCAACACATTGTAGACAAAACCTAAGATGGGCTTTAGACATGTGAGGTTTCCAGCAGACAGCGAGATGAAACCTGCTCCCAGGAGACATCGTCTGGAGACGCCTGGATTCACCCACTGTCTCTGCGCTGATGGCTTGACAGTGATTGACAGCTGTTGTGTGCATCTATTATTTTTTTTCTCCACAGCTTTTCAATATTTTTCTTTCTGTCTGTCTCTCCTTCCTGCAGCCTGTGTGTGTGTGTGTGTGTGTGTGTGTGTGCGCGCGCGCGCGCGTGTGTGTGTGTGCATGTGGCGGTGTGTGCGTGTGTGTTGTCTCACATCAGGCACCCTGCTGGTTTTCAGTCACATGGGTGAATCCTCCATCCTATCGTTTTCATCCTGCTTGTTTTAGACATATTTACATATCTTACTTCCCGAGTTATGCAAATAACAGCCCCCCTCTATCCCCCTCTCCCCCTCTCTCTATTTATAAAGTGATCTGGATGTTGGATACAGTCCTATGTTATATTATGACCATGTCATCGTTGTTGTTGTTTGCTTGTCCGTAGGTCTAAACATCATGGATATTCAGTAGTTTGATAGAATCTTTTGATCATCTTGGTTTTTGTGCTGCAATTTTCTCTCTCTCTCTCTCTCTCTCTCTCTCTCTCTCTCTCTCTCTCTCTCTCTCTCTCTCTCTCTCTCTCTCTCTCTCTCTCTCTCTCTCTCTCTCTCTCTCTCTCTCTCTCTCTCTCTCTCTCTCTCTCTCTCTCTCTCTCTCTCTCACACACACACACACACACACACACACACACACACACACACACACACACACACACACACACACACACACACACACATGAGAGAGAGAGAGAGAGTGAGAAGTGCACTTTCTCTCTCTCTCTCTCTCTCTCTCTGTTCTCCTCCATGCATTCCTTAGCTCTGGCATTTCTCTGTCTCTTGGTAATGAAACATATCGTATAAAAAGGGGAAAAGAAAAGACTACAGTGGAAGCCTTATATTCCTTCTTCAGATGAGGTTTTGATCTCCTGGCCTTCAGGACGGAGTAATAACCTGCTAGAGAGGTGTCGGGCAGTGTTGGGGGGCTATGGGGAGCTGGGGGTTGGGGGGTGGGTGCATACAGAGGGCCTCAGCTAAGCACCTTAGCAGAGGCTGCAAATTACAGCCCTCACAGCCAACAATCCAATCCTTCAGTGGAGCTCCATAGGAGAACCATAATCCACCAGGCAGAAAGTGAGAGAGAGAGAGATGGAGGGAGAACGCGAGGGTGGCATATCTTAACACGGTCGGCTGGAGTTTTATCGAGCGTCATAACTCAGCCGCCGTGCGGAATTAACGGCCTGTTAGAGATGACGACATATCGTCTGACGTTCACACCTCGCGCCAGCTCTCTCCCTTCATTACTCTAAAGCCCTCCCCCGCATTCCCTTCAAAATGGCCGCCTAATGATGTAGCTTAACTACACCAGTGTGTGTGTGTGTGTGTGTGCATGTGTGTGCGCACGTGTGTGACTGCGTGCTGTACGTGTCAGGGCCTCGGCCTGTTGTACGACATCATGCATGGTTCTGGTTGTGCTGTGTGATGTCACCAAGGCCGTGGGGCTCATCGTCTGCTATAGTCGAGTTCATGCCAGTGAAAGTTGTTTTTTTTTTCCCATTTCTCCTTCTCTTCTTCTTCTCTCTCTTTAACGGCAGAGGAACTATCTAACGAGCTTTGGGTTTCCACGGCGGAGCTTAGTGCGCTGCGCTTCAACCTCCATGTGCTCTGTGTACAGCCTCTCTCTCTCTCTCTCTCTCTCTCTCTCTCTCTCTCTCTCTCTCTCTCTCTCTCTCTCTCTCTCTCTCTCTCTCTCTCTCTCTCTCTCTCTCTCCAGCAGGGGAAAAGAAAAGAAAGAATGCCTTCAGCTAATCAACCGTCAGAATTCACACTTTTTCCTTCCTCTCTCTCTCTCTCTCTCTCTCTCTCTCTCTCTCTCCAGGGGCGGATGTAACATTTCCCAATTGGGGGGGTGGCAGGAGAAAATGGATACGGGTGCGGCTTCATCGCCTGTGTCGCTTCACGCCACAGGCGATGAAGCCGCACCCATTTTATTAGGCATGTATAAGCACCAATAATAACATCAGTTGTTGTTGAAGTTGCAACCTGCACGCAGCATGCATAAAGCTAAAGGTCTGACTCAGAGTTTTCTGTTTTCAATGATGAAATGCTGTTGGTTTAGTGGTGACACAGCTGTAGTTAGTTAGTAGCAGCAGTAGTGTTTCAAATCATTTTAAATATAAGCACTTTAATTTGAATTATTTTGGGATGTTTTTTGCATGCCATCATGTTTGGTGGGGCAGTCTGGGCATTTAGGCGGGGCATTGCCCCCCCATGCCCATGCCTAGATCCCCCCCCCCCCTCTCTCTCTCTCTCTCTCTCTCTCTCTCTCTCTCTCTCTCTCTCTCTCTCTCAGTCAACTCATCCTGACATCACATACGTGCGTCTCTAGCTGCTCCGGCTTTCACCAGTGCCTCTCTCTGTATGCCGGTATAAATCCACAGCCCAGCTGAAGGATAAAAGTTAACGACCTTAGCATCTCATTTGGTGAGGCTGTGTGTGTGTGTGTGTGTGTGTGTGTGCGTGTGCGCGCACATGCGTATGAGTGCACATGTCAGTGTGTGTCCTGTGTGTGTGTGTGTGTTTGAGAGAGAGAGAGAGAGAGAGAGAGAGAGAGAGAGAGAGAGAAAGTGTGTGTGAAAAGCACCTCGCAGCTCAATGAGACAGAACAGAAGAGAAGAGTCGCTCTGCTGTGGAATGCGTAATGGGGTCTTCTATTACAGCCCACAGTGTTATAGGCCATAAAACCATAAGTGCTCGTAGGAGAGCGTGTGTGTGTGCACACGTGTGTGTGTGTGTGTGTGTGTGTGTGTGTGTGTGTGTGTGTGTGTGTGTGTGTGTGTGTGTGTGTGTGTGTGTGTGTGTGTGTGTGTGTGTGTGTGTGTGTGTGTGTGTGTGTGTGTGTGTGTGTGTGTGGTCGAGTGTGCCGCAATATTCTCCCGTACAGTCTCTCTTTCACTGTCTCTCTTTGTCAACCTTTCTATCACTTTTTCCTCTCTCTCTCTGTTCCCTTATGACCCTCTCCATCTTTCTCTCCCTTATTTGACTGCTTTCCCTTTTTCATCCCTCAGTCTGCTCTCCCTCTCTGTATTCTATCCGTTGTCCTTTCCTTCACTTGTTCTCTCTCTCTTCCTCTCTCTCTGTCTCTCTCTGTCCGTCTTTCTCCCCCGTATCTCCACTAAACCAATGTGCACCCAGAGACGTGCATAAATCTGTTGGTGAAGCTTGGTGAAATCAATCACCTTGCACGTGCGCAGTGAGCGGTTATAGTGTTCTTTTAGTCTACCTTAGACTGAGTCACAGAGCAATAACAATAAGGCATATGTGGACACAGTCAATATTATGCCTTATTGTGTATTTCTCTGCCTTAATCCATGCAGTCTCATGGCTCATCAATGTATTCATTCTGATTCCAAGTACAGCTGTCTTGCAGAGCTCTCCATGCTTATTATCACGGTCAGCAAATGTGTACCTTGTCTTGGTATTGTGTACCTATTTGTGTCAGGCCTTGTCTTTAGCACAGACCATATGAACATTTAGTATAGCATATCTGTTAAAGGGCCACTGCACCCCTTTTGCAACCTTTGTAATGATGGAATAGAATTAGAATACATGGAACACTTTCCATGTATCTTTTTTTTAAAAAAAGATATTTTAGTTATGAATGGATGTTCATGAGGTCATGAACATCCAGGGAGTTCCGTCCTGGATTACAAAGTTCCACCTCCAGTTTACTGCATGGAGGTGTGACTCTGTAGTCCAGGAAAGAGCATCTTAGATGTTCAAAACCTCATGAACATACATTCATAACTAAAATATATATATAAAAAACTGCATTACACACAAAAACTGGGTGTTCCATGTGTCCTAAAAAATAAAATTATCTTGATTGCAAACTTGTGCTTTGCGAACAAGAAATCCATGGCCTACTCGTGCGTGAGTGGAGTGAGCTAATACTCATGGCTTTAGCTGTAGAAAGGTCTTTTACTTACGTCACCATTACATCATCACCTAAACCGGCCAATCAGAGTACCCTGAGGGACTCTGAGCGTAAACATGAAACCAAACGGACCCTTGCGGCTTCATTTTGTTTCATGTTTACACTCTCAAGAGTTATATTCATAGCACCGCTTAATTAAAAAGTCTACACTGTTTTGTTTGCAAAATCCAAGCTGGAATTGTGGACAAAAGAAATCTTTAGTTTTCGGTCTGTGCGGCTAAAATCTCAAATCAAATGGTGGTCCGTGGCTCAAAAGCTGATTAAATGGTGGTCCCTGGTATCAAAATGGTTGAAAACCACTGCTTTCAGACGAGACTAAGTACTGTACTGTCTGGGAATAGGGTTGGGGAGGCTTGCACCTGGATGGGCTGCGAGAATAGGCAGTACTCTTACTCTGAATCTTAATAATTCCTCCTGAAAAATCCTGTCAATCTTTGTTAGATTATTTAATCTCCAGCATGGAATTGAAGGGGATTAATACTTTCTCAGATGGGTGGCCCTTCCAGTGGCTCCTGATCCAGACCAGGTTTAGAACCCCACCCCCCACCCCCCAGCTCATGTAACCCTGCATGGTGCCGCCTCAAAGCATCATGGGTAGTTAATCAGGCCCTCAGAGGAGGCCAGAGAGACCCCTGCAAGGAGTTTGGAATTAAAGCTGTGTTTCCTCCCATCTATATGACGACTGAAACCCTAGACTATAGACCCCCCCCCCCACACACACACACACACACACACACACGCGCGCACCGACACACTGTAGTCTGATATTTATGAAAACACACAAATAAAGCAAGACACGTGCAAACACACACACACGCACATCCACACGCACGCACATCCACACCCACAGAGACACAGATAAACTATAAGCTCACACATCCAGAGCAGTTATCATGGGCTACCTTAACCCTGAACTGTTCATCTGGCTGTGAGCCAACACTTTCAGTTACACACGCCAAATAAATGTTTCCCCATCTCTCTCTCTGTCTCTCTCTCTCTCTAGCTATACAGCCCTGGCCCTGTTCCCAAACGTAATAGGTGATTTGATGTGGGTTAACTTGTAGAACGGGAGAGAGAGGCTGGAGTCATATATAGGTCTATACCACGTAGTATACACAACAGTATATACAGTATATTGTGCATGCATGTGTGAGTACTTGTATGTAACATTGTAACATTTCACAATTGGGGGGGGGGCGAAAATGGTATGGGGCGGCTTCATCGCGATGAAGTCAAACTCATACCATTCTCGGTTATAGGACTCATATTAGGCAACTAAGCATCAATAATAACATCAGTTGTTGAAGTTGCAACAGACACGCAGCATGCATAAAGCTAAAGGTCTGACTCAGGGAGTTTTCTGTTTTCAATGATGAAATGCTGTTGGTTTAGTGGCGCCACAATTAATTAGCAGCAGTAGTAGTGTTTCAAATAATTTTAATCATAAGCACTTTATTATTATTTATTTGAAATATCTTTGAAATTTGGGTTCTTTTGCAAGCCATCATGTTTGGTGGGGCAGTGCCCAGCCTAGACCCGGCCCTGCTTGTATGAGGTTCAGTACTGTAAAATTTGGAAAACATTTTGCAGACAGTAGTTGCACTGCATGGTGCTCAAGGGATGAATGCTTGTTTTATGGTTATATAGGCAATTTACAATTATGACGCGATCCAGGTCGGTTATAGGGTTAAACACTTAAACAGTGGTTGTACATTTAGGGGTGTAGCTCATCAGAAGATGTTGATGTTCTCACAAGTATATAGTTATACTGTGTGTGTGTGTGTGTGTGTGTGTGTGTGTGTGTGTGTGTGTGTGTGTGTGTGTGTGTGTGTGTGTGTGTGTGTGTGTGTGTGTGTGTGTGTGTGTCAGGAGCAGATATAACATGTCCCATTTGGGGGGGCAAGAGAACATGTTGGAGGGGCAAGAGAAAATGGTTTGGGGGCGACTTCATCGCCCGTGACGCATACCATTTTCAGTTACAGGACTTTTATTAGTCAAGTAAAGCATCATCAGTTGTTGTTGAAGTTGCAACAGACACGCAGCATGCATAAAGCTAAAGGTCTGACTCAGAGAGTTTTCTGTTTTCAATGATGAAATGCTGTTGGTTTAGTGGTGCCACAGCTGTAGTTAGTTAGTAGCAGTAGTAGTGTTTCAAATCATTTTAAATATAAGCACTTTAATTTCTTGAGTATCTTGGGTTTTTTGGATGCCATCATGTTTGGTGGGGCAGTCAGGGCATTTAGGGGGGCATTGCCCCCCCCCCCCCCCCCCCCACCCCCCCATGCCATGCCTATATCCGCCCCTGGTGTGTGTGTGTGTGTGTGTGTGTGTGTGTGTGTGTGTGTGTGTGTGTGTGTGTGTGTGTGTGTGTGTGTGTGCGTGTGTGCGTGTGTGTGTGTGGAGACCTGGGTCGAGTGGAAGATCAATTTGGGGGAGTAAAGACGTGTCCAGATGGATGCGTGGATCCAGTTCCAGCACCAGATGGTCTACAATAACACTGTATGAACAGCGCAGGTATTTATTGGCCGTAAAGTTTTTAATGTGAAATGTGTATGGACTGTAATGTAGTTGCGATCGGCGGGGTAGAGGCGGCAGGATTATCAGGTTATGAACGCTGGCAGGAAAGTATCCATCCTGTTGCCTGTCCTGTGTGTGAACTGTGTTTGCTGCAGTAGATATTGTACAGGTCCTGTTTCAATACGTTGAGCCTTCATCCAGTAGCACAGTATCTGGTTTCATTATTTGGCCGTGCATGATGCTGCTGGCACCGGGGTCAATGCAACCCTGTGTAGATGGATTTTAAAGGCATAGTTCAGATTTTTTCAAGTTAAGCTGTATGAAATACTCCCATGGTCGGAGTTCTGCTCTGGTTTTGGTGAAATATGAAGTAGTACCGGTCATTTTGGGGGTTCACTGGGGCCACGCAGCAAAAGTAAATGAATCCAAAAAACTAACTAAACTAACCGTATTGTTGACCCATTTCTACCCATGAAGGTAGGAGGTGGGAGGCAGAACTCCCACCACGGGACTCTGAACATCATTTAATACATTTGACACTCTTATATTAGTGGACAGTATTTCATACAATTTAAGTTCTAAAATATGAATTATCCCTTTAATTATATTATTACATTGGTATTTGATGATAATATGAAATATGAAATATCCCTCCGCATTCCCCCGAAATGCATGTAATTCATTCTGACCAGGAATGGGTACAAAAGATACAATTATCCCCACCAGAAATAACACGGATAGCAGAGGCTACACACACGCATACACACATATACACACACGCACACACACGAGCGCATTGAGGAGGCGATTTAAACTTGCGATAACCCCCCTGCCAAACTCCAAAACCAGGGCTCGGGTTTGAATGACAGGGGGTCTGTGCTTCTATCGACCGCGCCAATCCTGCTCTAGTCACTCCCTATTAAGGGTACAGAAATAAAAGGCCCTGAGATCCCACCTTCCACAACGAGAGCCTTGACATGTGATTAGTCTAATGAGCCTCGGCGGGGGGGGGGGTTCTCTCTCTCCTACATGACCGTACAGCGATGGTGAGATAAGCACACTGCCCCTCCTTCACCTTGTTAGCCATCGCTAGATATAATCAGCCATCTGGAACATGCTGGAAACATACAACAGATCGATTTTTTGTGGGTAGGGTTGTGGCGGTTCCTCTGGGCCGGGACAACTGTTGTTTCAGTGGTTTGAGAGTATATACTGTATATATATATATATGCAGCTTGGTAGATGTCAGTCATGCGTTTGCTGCGATGTTGTAGAAATGTGAACACCGACCTGGCGGAGAGGAAGGCAACAGAACATGGTAACATTTTCGGACAGCCTAGTGCACCTTTTTGATACCAGGGCCCACTATTTATCCAGAATTTGGGCCGCGGACCACCATTTAAGGACATTTTAGACTCACAGACCCCTGAACTAAAGATTTATTTTGCTTTTGTCCACAATTCCAGGCTGGATTTTGGAAAGAAAACAGGCAAACATACAGTTCAAAATGACCATTAATCTTCTATATTCTCTAGTTGTGTAGACTTCACTTGTGTAGACTTGCTATTTCACATGATGAATATTTTAACTCTTTAGAGTGTAAACATGAAACCAAATGGAGCCGCAAATTTGGTTTCATGTTTACACTCTCAAAGAGTTACATCTGGTTAACCAACTGTCTATCATTTAGCCTGGGTACCACCTGGAACCCTCTCAAGGACCACTGGTGGAAAGCCACTGGTCTAGTGCTCGTATTTTGTAGCAGAGATGTGTTCTGAATAGCGGAGATATGTAATGGCGGCTAAGTGATTAACACATTAAGCCGCAGACGTTTTCTACGGGAATCTTTTTTACCTGTGCCAGGCAAAAACTAGAAGAAAAAATATAATAATACTACAAATTGTGGACTCTGACGCGGCACCTGAACCGGAAGTAGCCTGTAGCCCTTTTCCATCGCTTCCATTTCACGCTTCACTGGCATGAAACAAGCTGATCTGTTAACCGGAGCAACACGCTTAAGGTCTTTATTGACGTCCTGTTGTCATGCCTCACCTCATATCACCTCATCTGAGATTCAATTTAGAAATAAAGGAGGATTGTCGATATGCACATTTTGACTCAGACCAAGATAGAGGTAGCTGAGATGGAGAGTGCTATACAGCGGACCAGTACTGTACTATAATGACAATTAACAAGATATACTGTACATTGACTGATTGATTGATTTTATTCAATATTCATGATACAGTTCATATAGGGAGCAGTACATATTTATATAGAGAGCACATAAAAGTCATAGGACTTAATTCCATTGTGATAAAAAATACATCATAAGGTGCGAACAACGGTACTACAGTACATCACAAAAATGACCTTTACAACAGCGATCAATATATAAATTAAATATGTAAGAAATATAAAACATTAAATTAACTTTCCCATCAGCCAGTTTTTCAACAAATACATTTGATTGGTATTAAAATTCTTTGTACGTGTTGTGTTAATAATAATCTTCATTTACAATGTAAATAAATAAACAGCATTTGCCTCTCGGATGTAATGGAATGGAATTATCTGAAAATGTACCTGTATTCAACTGTATTCAAGCAAAGCATGACAAGGGAGTATTACTCGAGTAAATGTTACTTTCCAACACTGCACGCACACACACACACACGCACACGCACGCACACACACATGCACATACTATGCAATGTCAAGGACTGCATATGGAAAGGAGCTTATTGCTGAGTCTGGTGTATCCATTTAAAGGCATAATTAATGCATGTCGACTGATGTCCTTCATAAACGGAATAATGAAACTAAATGCATACGCACACACACACACCTGCTCGGAGTGCGCACACACACTCGTGCACACACATTCATATATACACACACACAAACCCGCAGGCACGCACACGTGGACGGATGCACGCGGGGCGGTTTCCACATTATGGCATTAACCCAGGCTCCATTACGGCTGTGAGGGCCCATTACAGGCAGATCGCGGGTCAGTGGATGAGTCACACTGCTGCTGTCCATCGTCTGTTTATGTCATCACTGCGTCGCTGCTGACAGCTGATGGACGGGAGCCATGCTGAGGGATTGATTTGCATCCTGTGTGTGTGTGTGTGTGTGTGTGTGTGTGTGTGTGTGTGTGTGTGTGTGTGTGTGTGTGTGTGTGTGTGTGTGTGTGTGTGTGTGTGTGCGCCCCCCGCATGCTCTTGGGGGGTGGGGGGGGGGGGTAGTACCACTAGACGTCTACTTCATATGTGACTGTGGGAATGATATAGGCCAACAATTATGTCAGATTATACCTCCACCACTGGTGTGTGATATCCAATCAATAGCTCACTGTGATTGTCACTGAGACGGAAATGCCAATCTTTCACCCTCCTCCTATACTTCATAGTAACCTTCTGTTACTATGAATGTCTGCAATTTCATCATGACCACCACTGCTGTTTTTCAACAACGGAGATCGGGTGGGAATTGACTGATTGATCGATCGATCGATTGATTGATTGATTGACTACTGTATTAAGCTGAATTGTAGTACAGTCAAACAGTCTACAAGGATATCACCGAAAAAGGTCCTTGCGGCCGTGTTACCGATCGCGTAATCTTGGTCAGTGACTCCAACGAGCAGTGATTGGCTATATCATTGTGAGGTATTGAACAGGAGGCGTAGGACGGAGCCATCCAGTCCATATCCTTCACGCTCCATCAGTGTTTCTCAACCCAGTAAATTTCATAGGCCCCCAGTCTATAAGGACCCCAATACTATCTCTGGGACTCCCAAAGCAAGTGTTTTGGTCGCATGTGCACACTCTCTGAGACACAGACCCATAAGAGTCCATTTGGTTCCACACATCATTTAGCTGGGGACCCCCTGGAACTCCCGAAAGGACCCCTTAAGGGCTCCCATACCCCGCTTTTGGGAACCACTGCTTCAGAAGTTTAATGATGTATTTTATTTTACAGTACAGATAAGTTCACCTCACTGCAAACACCTCCGTAGTAGTTATAGGACTGGAAGTTTTGTTTGTTCAAGACAATAGAACTTCCAGGCAAATCAACCATGTCAGCAACAAAAGTCCAATAAATAATCACAGATTAAGAGCGACCGAGAGGAGAAAGGAAAATGTACACTTTGTCCATTTATTATAAATCAGGCTATTGTGATGGAGACAATACCACAGGTCAGAATTGTCATCATTATGTGTTGCTGTTCTCTTCACACAGACTATAGCAATTTAGAGAAAAGCTTGACGTACAGGACACATTTTTAAAAGGAAAATTGAGTAATAATGTGTCTCGTAGTGCACACATTATCTCCCGCATACAGACTCTCCTCCAAGGCACCCAACTTCAGCACTTAAGATCGTATCAGGACAAAACATCTATTTGTTGTGTTTGTTAATCAGCCTGGAAAGTTGTCCTCCCACATCAGCTAACTTCAAAATAAACAATGCACTGTGTGTGTGTGTGTGTGTGTGCGTGTGCGTGTGCGTGTGTGTGTGTGTGTGTGTGTGTGTGTGTGTGTGTGTGTGTGTGTGTGTGTGTGTGTGTGTGTGTGTGCGCGCGCGCGCGCGCATGCATTGTACAGTCCCAATTTACCCACAACCTACCCAGTGGCGTTTCTAAGCAATTTGGAGCCCTAGGCAAGATTCTCCCTGGATTTTCCCCTTTGGGAAGGGGGGGGCCCTTCCCAAATGGACCCTTACGGGTACATTTGGTAAGGGGGGGCTCCAGGGAAAATCTCCTGTAAAATGGTGCCCCCAAGGGATAAAATTATGAACTATTTTTAAACTAAAGAACATATTATGTGTTTTAAATGTTCAATTCTAGTTATAGAGGATAAGTATAATGTATTTATCCATATTATGCTTATTAACCAGGTATCCTTTTAAAGCAGGTCTGGTGGTCGCCCCCCCCCCTCATGGTCACCCCCCTTCCCTCATGGTCAACCCCTCCCCTCATGGGGCCCTGGCAACTGCCTAGTCTGCCTAATGGCAAAAACGCCCCTGAACCTACCGTACATCAAATTGGAAACCGGGAATGGTTGGGGTTTTCTGGGTCTCAACATACACTCTCCTCCAGGCTGGTCAGACCCAGGCCTGTGTCTAAGCAGCATGCTACAGTACCCACTAGTGTTGTAGTTCTCAAGACATGGTCTCGACTCGAGACCCGTATCAAGACAAATTTTCATTGTCTCTGTCTTGTTTTTGCCTCGCCCTCAAATTGTCTTTGTATTGTCTCTGTCTCGCTGCTCCCCACTTCACTTGTCTTGGGGTCTCGTCTTGTTCTCGGACTCAATTTGTCTTGGTCTTGTCGGGATCTCGGAGCAAATGTATCGGGTCTCTTTCGGCACCAAGACTACTCGAGACAAGACAATGCAAAGGAAATATCCATTGTGTGGACCGAGGAGACCATTCATTAATAGCTAAAATCCCTAAAACCGAAGAAAGCAAGGAATATACAACAATTAACAACCATCTTTTACTTCCTCTATTGACAACCTATAACATGAACTTTGGTTGAAAAAAAAAAGCACCAGCATCAGTCACAGAAACATTCCTTGGATTTGACTTGGCCTTGCCTCGCAGTGGTCTTGGTCTCTGTCTTGGCCTTGACCTCTCCGGCTCTTGGTCTCTGTCTCGGTCGCAATCCCTCTAGCTCTTAGTCTTGTCTTGTGCTTGAGCCCACAATGTACTAGTCTCGTCTCGATCCCGTCTCGATCAAGTCCCGTGGTTGTCTCGGTCTTGTTTGGTCTCGACCCCCTCTAGGTCTTGGTGTTGACTGCAACACTAGTCCCCACTCTCTCCTGAGGGACTGAGATTCGGCCGATGGAGAAGACAGCTTTGGAGACGTTGGCGACAGATGCTCCTGGCGCTGCTGGGAGCCTCAAGGCCTGACTCCTCCTTTGTCTGGCCAGAAAGAAGAGCAGAATCCTCCTGTGCCGTTGGAACAGCACACATCTCAGGGTGATTTTAAACCTTTCTTGCAGGTTTTTCCTGCTACTGTCTGTAGCTTTTGGGTTCCTCCTCGTGGAACAAGTGGTTAGGTCTGCCAACCCTCTCCACCCCATGGATCGCCCTCTCCAGTCTTTCAGTTAATTAAACATCTCATACTCACGCATGCACTCGGTTGTATAATTGTGACAAGCGAGGAAAACAATCTAGCAGAGCCGAATGCCAAGATAAAATATTATATGCACACTTGCATTCTCGTTCTGACATTTCTTCATCCAATTTATGAGTTATCTGACTGAAATGGTTTGTTTTCGGGTGTGACATTGCAGCGATTTAGGCGTAGGATTAAAAATGACATTTATATGACAACCACAGTGCACAGAGGCGTGCATGTGGGCGTGAGTGCGTGCTTGTGTGCGTGTTCGTGTATGCGTGCGTATACGATTCATGCCGGTCATGTGGAATACAAATCTAGGCTGACAGGATGTTAAATGACCGGAACATTGTAAAAACTATACGATGTAACATTCAGAGATCTGCTGAAACACTGAGCCTCTGAGGGGCCGTAATGCAGCCGTTGGTCACCTTCACAGGTACCATCCAACCACTGTTCACCCATGGACACTGGAAGGGCGTTTTAAACTGCAAGCACAGCGAATTATGTGGTGTCAAAAGGATATCATCATATTTTGTTCAAGGTTATCGCCACAATCGGTAGGGTTTTAGATGAAACTCTTTTAAATCGTGAAACAAAGACCTTCATTTCTGTATGGTCACAGTTACCCATGTGTAATAAGGATCAGCCTTCCAGTCACTTCCATTCTCTGTATCTGTATTGTCGAAAGTGAAATGTTAGTTCCAACGTTGGGGTCGTGTCCCCATCCAAATGGACCCTTACAGGTCCATTCAGTTCATGTTTACACTCTCATAAGAGTTAAAATATTCATGTGAATTATCTCCTTGAGAATGTAGGTGATTCATTTTAATCTGTATGTTTGCCTGTTTTGTTTCCCAAATCCCAAAATTGTGGACAAGAGTAAAATAAATCTTTAGTTTTAGGGGTCTGTGAGGCTAAAATGTCCTCAAATGGTGGTCCGTGGCTCAAATGTTGAATAAATACTGTACCCTGGTATCATAAAGGTTGAAAAGCCCTGTATTAGTACATGCAGGCCCCTTTCCACCAAAATAACTTTATTTCTTAAAACCTTGGTGCTTTCTTGCGAACCGTCGACAAACCGGCATGCACTTCACCAGGTTTGAATGGAGCTTCTGTCTGTCTGTCTGTCTGTCTGTCCGTCAAATGAATAACACCTGGCACCCACGTAAACACAAGCGCACGTTCACAAACTCATATATGAGTGTGCGCACGTGCGTGCACACTTCCCCAGTCAGCAAACCATGAAATATCTACCGCTGCATAATGCAGAATAAGTGAGTAAACATTAACCATTAACCTTTTAACAAACAGCCTGTTTGTTTCATGAAACCAGTTCCATGTGAAGCAGCTCCATCCCAATTAACTTTACTGCTTTTAAAGTCGGGACTTTTAAAAAAAACCCAAGTCTCGTCTGTTTGCACTTTGCAGTCGTTAGTGGGAGACGGCAGACGTCCCAAAAGACAATAATAATAGTTAAAAAGCGAACTTCCATCCGCATCTTTAACATCCATCTTTCTTCACGGTGTGGATGTTGATGCCCAACTCAGACATCCATCTTTCTTCACGGTGTGGATGTTGATGCCAGACAGTAACTCAGGCATTCCAGTGGTGATTATACACATCCAGGACGGGAGGGAAGATATCCATAAACTGTTTTCCTCCTCTGGAAGGTTGGAACCCTGTTGGTCCAATTGTATTATATACAATTATGTTCAAAGTCACCAATAAGAGAGAGAGAGAGCGGGGCAGGACCACACACACACACACACACACACACACACACACACACACACACACACACACACACACACACACACACACACACACACACACACACACACACACACACGCACACACACACACACAGAGAGAGATAAGTGGGGAAAAAAGAAAAACGCCTGACACACATTCTGACAATTATGCAGAATTTGGCACACACACACACACACACACACACACACACACACACACACACACACACACACACACACACACACACACACACACACACACACACACACGCACACACATGCATGCACGCATGCAGACATACAAACAGACAGACAGACAGACAGACAGACAGACAGACAGACAGACAGACAGACAGACAGACAGACAGACAGACAGACAGACAGACAGACAGACAGACAGACAGCATACAGAACATTGTTTGTGAAGAGAACCCGTCGCACATTCTCAGACCTCCTTGTAAAACAACACATTGTACAAATATTCAATTAAAAACCCCAGCTCTCTGCTTTCCCCCGGAGTTTATTGAATCAGCGTTTTATGAAAATATGCACGCTAGTAATTCCATCTCTCAATGCGTCCGTCTGACACTAGACGCCTGTCTGTTCCATGGTGTGTGTGTGTGTGTGTGTGTGTGTGTGTGTGTGTGTGTGTGTGTGTGTGTGTGTGTGTGTGTGTGTGTGTGTGTGTGTGTGTGTGTGTGTGTGTGTGTTAGATGCGCGACTGGACTGTGTGTGTGTTGTGACACATGCCTGGCTGATTTGTGTTTGCTATTAAGAAAACGGCTAACATCTTTCTGGCACAAAGAGAACAGTCAAGAGGAGCTTCCTCGGCTGTAAAGTGATGAAAGATGTTGAATACGATTAGCATAATTGACGTCTGGGTTCGATTTGTTTAGAAGAAAAAAAGAGAGAGAAAAAAAGAGAGAAGATGGGGGGAGGAGGAGGCATTCTCTTAAACACTTAAGCTGTTATGCGTCTGTACGATGATAATTTTGCATTTCAAAATAAATATTCCACAAATTTGAGCTTGGAACGCCAGCAGAGGTGTGGGTCAAAAGCACAGGTATGTGAACCAGAAATCCATACCAGATTGCTTCATGACACTTGTTAACAACCTTTTTCATACTAGGGCTCACTATTTGTTCAGAATTTGAGCCACGGAGGACCACCATTTGAGGACATTTTAGCCCCAAAGACCCCAAAACTATTTTTTTTTTCTCCACAATTCCAGGCTGGAATTCAGAGAAAACAAAACAGGCAAACATACAGATCAAAAACGACCATTAATGCTCTACATTCTCTATGTGTAGACATGGGGCTAATTCAGCTGATGCATATTTTAACTCTTGAGAGTGTAAAAATGAAAGTCCATTTGGTTTCATGTTTACGCTCTCAAAGAGTTACACCTGGTTAACCAACTTTCCATCATTTAGCCTGGGGAGACCACCTGGAATCTTCTCAGGGACCACTGGTGGATGGTGGTCCCCGGACCACCTGTTGAAAATCCCAGCTTTATGATATTTCCCAGAATGGTCTCTCACTATTTATTTTTATTTTGTCTCTAAACCACAAGTAATTCAGCGGTTCGGTTGCCAGACTTGGTGAAAAGCAAGAGTGTCTGACTGGGTTCAACCCGCTCCTCAAGCATGACAGCCATCCTTCCAAACAACCCCCAAAAAACCCCAAACAGCAACAAGTGTCTGCTGAAAAACTGACCAACGTGAGGTCTGAAACACTGCGTTCCTTCATTCATTCATTCGTTCCTTCATTCCATCTCCTCTCTCTCATTAAATAAATGGAGCGTCAAGGAGGGCACAATGGCATCTTTCAAAGACTCCTCTGCCTATTTACACAGATTGTTTTTGCACGTCGATGGAACTGCTTTGTAATTTACCTCGGTGTTTTTACATGTGTCTGTAGGCGTCCTGTCTGGGGGAGGGAAGGAGGTGTCAGTCTGAGACCACACATACACACACACACACACACACACACACACACACACACACACACACACACACACACACACACACACACACACACACACACACACACACACACACACACACACACACACACACACACACACGCACAAACACTGTCTCTGTCTGTCTGTCTGTGCATGTGCAGCTAATCACTGATCCTCTAATTTGTGTTATATTTTAGTGAGGAGTGTGTGTGTGCGTGTGTGCGTGTGTGCGTGTGCGCGTGCGTGCGTGCGTGCGTGCGTGCGTGCGTGTGTGTGTGTGTGTGTGCGTGTGTGTGCGTGTGTGTGTGTGTGCGTGTGTGTGCACCCCGGCTGTTTGTCGGGGCTTGTGTGGGCTGGTGGTTGTTGGATGGTGGTTTGTTAACACACGAGATGTGTTTAAAAAGAGTAAACAGGAAGTTCAGCACGGCGGCGCGTCCACATGCACTCAGACATGAGCACAGCACTGCATTTATATTTCATCGATTGCTTTCTTGATTCGTCGAATAATCTAGTTTCCTTGTATATAGCCTGTATTTCCGTTTTTGTGCACACCTGACCTGTTACCATATTACCGAAATCAACAATTAATGGTAAATGGTGCATTTATATAGTGCCTTCATCCAAGGCACTTTACATAGCTTGTGCATCACACTCACCCATTCACACACACATCCATACACTGATGGCAGTGGAAACCATGCAAGGTACCTACTGTACTAGCACATCAGGAGCAATTAGGGGCGCAGTGACTTGCTCACTAATAATGTGAGCTTGTAAATCAATTTTTAATTGATTGTCTTATAGTATTGATTACCGATCTTCTTTGCTTGTTTGTTTGTTTGTTTTTCATATTTTTTAACGCACAACATATTTCAGTCCATATATGAATGTCAATCATTAACATCACTGTCGCTGTATATTCAGTTAATTTTTTCCATGAATAGTTCCTCTTGTGGTCTCAATGATGTATGAGTTAGTTTCTCCATTAGAAATAATATCTTCCACATTGCTCAGCCAACGCTCACAGACTGGATGTTCTGGTTTGTATACATAGCTTAGTAATTGCTTTTTTTACTGGCTGCCAATAATACTTTGACCAGGTACATATACTCTCTGTGTACTATCCTGTGTCAGATTGTACTACACACACACTAGTTTTAGGTAGCTCATAACCGATGATTCAATGGATTAAATCAGTGGTTTTCAACCAGTGGTCCGGGGACCACCAGTGGTCCCCGGTCTTTGATAAGGTTCCAGGTGATCCTCAGCTGAATGGAAAGACACTTTCGAGTCCATTTGGTTTCCTGTTTACCCTCTCAAGAGTTAAAACATTCACCACATTCATGTGACAGCCTGGAATTGTGGAAAAAAGGCAAAAAGAAATTCATTTTGGGGTCTGTGGGGCTAAAATGTCACCAAATGGTGTTCCGTGGCTCAAATGCTGAATAAATTGCGGGTCCTGGTATGAAAAAGGTTGAAAACCCCTGCTCTAAGCGGTTACATGGATACATTTTGCCATTGACCCCTGGAACCCTCTTCAAGGACCCCTGGGGTGTCTTTGTGCAGGACTGTCCTATTCATCCAGATGTGTGTTGAGCTCAGCTTTCACTGGACGTCTGAGTGCTACAACAATAACAGGGAGAAGATGGTCCTATCAGGTGTGACCGCAGCTCTTCTGACGCTGTAAGACTCCTCTAAGGACCCCCAGGACCCCCCCCACCCCCACCCGCCTTTCTCTCTCTCTATCCAACCCTCCAGGGCCGGATTTAGCCAGCCCTACTAAGGTGGGCTGGAAGAATAGCAGGGTGGGCACCTCCAAAGTTTTTCATATGAAACAGCCGTTTTCAACCTTTTTGACACCAGGGCCCACTATTTATCCAGCATTTGAGCCACGGACCACCATTTGATGACATTTTAGCCCCACAGACCTCAAAATATACTGTAAGATTTCTTTTGGTTTTGTCCACAATTCCAGGCTGGATTTGGGGGAAAACAGTCCAACATACAGATCAAAATGACCATTAATCTTCTACATTCTCTAGTGGTGTAGACTTGGGCTAATTCAGATGATGAATATTTTAACTCTTGAGAGCGTAAAAATGAAACCAAATGGACCCGCAAGGGTCCATTTGGGTTCATTTTTACACTCTCAAAGAGTTACACCTGGTTAACCAATTTTCCAACATTTAGCTGGGGTCCCTGGACCGCTAATGAAAGCCACTGATATATCCTTTCATTGGGTGGGCAAGATGCACATTTGGGTGGCCACTGCCCACCCCTGCCCCCATCTAGATCCGGCCCTGCCTCTCTCTCTCTCCAGTGGTCATGAGGTTGAAACCTGCTGACCAAAAAGCCCCCCTGTTCTCCTATGTGTGTGACACATTTTTCCATCTGAATCTCACGCTCCAGGAACCCCCAGCCACCCACCCACACGCCCCCATCCCCTCCCCAATCCCATGCATATACCCCCATGCACACCACCCTCTCAATGTTCCGGAACTTTTTACGACTATTTCCTGCTATTTCAAAGTCAGCTGTGAGATTGTGTTTACTTTAGTGAGCGTGTGTGTGTGTGTGTGTGTGGGTGCGTGTATAAGAGAGAGGGATATCCATCCTGGTTTAAATCACTTTCAACCTGGCTTTTTGGACATGTCACTACTGATGTTTTTCCAAAAGATTTTTGAAAAGTGAGAATACTGGAGACTCGATGATACAAACCCACAATGTGTCATATTTTTTCATTGTTTCATTGTTTAAAAAAATAAATACACAAATAAAATAATAATATATAATAACAACAACTACAATAATTAAAATACAACAACGTAAAAGTATCAGGTTTTAAGCGGTTAATACCCACATTTACCTTTTCCGTCATGTGTGACTCATGAAATGGCCTTTCAATCATGTGAGATAAACGTCGGTGACATTTGGGCCTTTGTCTTTGTGTCCCTGGGAGGAATTCTGTTGGCATTCATTAAGCTACGTAGCCACGTAGGTCGTGACCCATAGGTCAGGATTCAGGAGACCATCTCCTGTTTCCTAAGACCGAGGCGTTTTGATGTACAAGTACACCGCCTAGACATGACGCTAGTATGTCACTGTCCAATCCAACCCTTGATGTTGAGTGCCAAGCATAGACGGATCTAAAAATGATGGGCCCCTGGGCCGCCGCCAGCCAAAGCCCCCCCTGCACCAGAGCTTTTTTTCTTCCTGACATGGCACATGGCAGCGATATTCACTTGAATTTCAGCGGGATTAAAAGCAGGTATTTCTTAAAAATAATAAAGAGATTGTGACAGAGCAGCCCCTGCCACTGTAATGTTTGCCCTGCCACTGTAATTTCTAACAGACATTAATTGTATTCCTGATCAATAACAATAATACACTAAATGTATTCATGCAGTGTTTAGATTATGTCCCACAGAAGGTGCACATTCTGTTGTGACATGTCAATCTAAAGTGTTTGCTTAATCCCTGCAGATGCAGTAAGGAATATCCCTGTTGCTTTAATGGGCGTGTTCTCAGATCATTGGGGATGTTTCATGATTGGCTGTCTGTGCACGTGGGTGGAGTCAGGAGGCTATATAACTGTGAAACTGTTCAGTCTGTGTGTGGCTGCCATGTGGGAAGGTTGATTTTGTTCCCTCTGTTCTCCTTGAGTTCCATTTATTTATTTATTTTTCGTTCTTCACTTGTTTTCACTTTTGTTCATCCGCCCTGGAATTTATTAAACACTCACCTGCAAGACTGTCCTCCTTTCCAGTTCATCCATTCAAAGGTTTTGCTGACAAATGCTGACAAATATTCTATTACTATCCCACTTGGTTACACAGATAAAATAACTAAGCCAAATAAATTAGAATCCCTGTTACCACTTTTTGGAGCGCCCTTGAGCTTAAGCGTCTTCATTGTCACGTGGACGCTCAAGCTCAGCTTGAGTGTCCACTTAACTTGATTTGTATTGTTGACCCATTTCTAAACTATTAGTGCATACTTCATTTTTAACCACCACTGCATTGTGGATATATTTACCTTTACTGCGTGGCCCCAGTGACCCCTGGACATCACTTAATACAGTTGACACCACTATATTAATGCATTTCATCCAAATTAATTTCCAAAAATCTGAACTATCCCTTTATTGAACTGGTGGGGATGCCCACTTATTTTTAGAGTTGTGTTGCACCACTTAATATCACCACTTAAGCATTGCTTAACAACAATTCGGGTTATTAAAAATTTAACCTACGATTAAATTCTTAAACTGCAATTAATTTTGATTGTTCGCCATTATGATTGTGAATCACAGCAACAATCTCTCTCTCTGGAGACTAATCATTATTGTTTGACTTGTTTCTTCCCTGTGGAGAGAACCCTGGCATGCACTGACATAAAGTAGTACTGCACAGTGCAGCCAGCCAAAGCACACATGATTCAAACAGTGCTTTAATCTCGGGGCTAATCTTTCCTTTTTTCTGTTTCTATGTATTGATCAGTGGTTTTCAACCAGTGGTCCGGGGACCACCAGTGGTCCTTGAGAGGGTTCCAGGTGGTCCCCAGCTAAGTTGGTTAACCAGATGTAACTCTTGAGAATGTAAAAATGAAACCAAATGGACCCTTTCGGGTCCATTTGGTTTCATTTTTACGCTCTCAAGAGTTAAAACATTCATCATCTTAATTAGCCCAAGTCTAGACAACTAGAGAATGTAGAAGATTAATGGTCATTTTGATCTGTATGTTTCACCGTTCTGTTTCCCAAATTTTTCTTTCAAATCTTTCCTTTTTCTGTTTCTATTTATTGTTTTACATGTTCTGTGATTACAGAGTCTCTGTAAGCCTCCATGCTCACAGGAAGGAACCAGGAAAGCTGCTACAATGGGGCTCAGGGATCACACCTCAGGCTGGCACTGCGGGTCACACCTTGGCATCCCAGAATGACAACACACAGCATCCGTTCTACTGGAGCGCAGTCAGTCGAAGCTCCACTCAACCAGGAAATGGACTGGTGTCTGACCCAGATGGCCTGTTTGACTGTTCTCCATAAATACGTGTTAAGGACACGGTAAGTGATTTTTACCTAATTCAAACATTTTTTTTTCCTTCTTTTGGCTGTTCCTTCGTATTCCTCTACCATATATGGAGTTCCTCTCTGTCCCCTGTGAGCCCCTGGGATAAAAATAAATTCAGTCTGGGCTTTGGGAGAAAAGCCTTCCTCCAATCAGGATCGCATGGTGGAGGGCCTTGGTGTATGTACTGTATGTGCTGTTGGCTTGTTGTAGTCCACCCCTCCACCCCCAACACACACTGTAGAGGGTGTGTATGTTCACATCTTGTTTCTGTGGGGACTGGAGGGCTTTCGAAATCACCCAAATCACTGAATGGTCCTTTAATGAATGCTCCGTCAGACCGTCAAAAATAACCAAGGCACAAGGATGTTGTAAGCCTGTGGATCAGTTATCTACAGCAGTAGTTTTTAACATTTTTCATGACAGGGCCCACTATTTGTTCTGCAATTTTGCCACGGACCTCCATTTGAATTTGAGTTTAGTCTCTCTGACGCAAAACTAAAGATTTAGGAAGGAAGTTGGTACACAATTTAGGAGTGATAACTGGCCAAACGTTGGTCAAAATAACAATTAATTCAGATGCTTGCATCTAATTTAACTCTTGAGAGCGTAAAATGAAACCAAATGGACCCGTATTTGGTTACCAACTGTCCATCATTTAGCCTGGGTACCACCTGGAATCCTCTCAGGGACAGGGACTACCCGTTGAAAACCCTTGATCTACAGCGAGCTACACTACAGTACTCTGTCCTACAACACACTCAGTGAATACAGCAGTAATATATTATAGGGCGTGGGCGTGTGTGGAATTGAGTGGTTAGAACTAACCTAACAGTAGTAGGTTCCATGCAGAGTAAGTGCAACTGCACAGACCAGGGTCTTTCCATTCATATTTGTCATACGGATGGAGGGAGGGAGGGAGGGAGGGAGGGAGGGAGAGAGGGACAGCCCTGCATATGTGGGAACATGTATGAGCAGAAGTATAAAGGCAGAGCTGCCAGGCTCAGTGTGGCGGAAGGAAAAGGCTTCAGCCTGGCTGAGCACATTTTGTTTTCCATGCATAACGTAACAGCCTGCATATTTCATATTCTCATCTCTCTCCCCCCTCCTTCAGAGCGGCTTAGACCACCCCGTATCAAATGGGATACGTCTTTTCTACTGTATTTATGCCCGCAGAGCCGCAATATGCTACCACGGCTAATATGATAAAAATGAGTTTACCTCCTCATGACTCTGTGGCTTTGCAAAGCTGTAATTTATCATGCTGGTGATTGACAGCAGAGGCTTAATGCTGTGTAACCAGGCAGCATGGTCAGGACTCTGATTCCTCTGACAACTCGGGGCAGAATTTTGGGTCTGATGTTTTTACACCTATAGATCACCAATGTTTTGATGCTTTGATGTAAAAGGTGCAAATTAAAGGGGAATTTCACCCATTTTCAACATTTTATCATGTTATTAATATACCTTAGAGATGTTGTGTGGACATGATAAAAAGGTTCCCCCAATCTGTGTTTCCTAGAAATGGAGGTCTGAAAAAACATCATTAACATGTTGATGCACAACTTGATGGCATCATCAGGTTGTGTTTCACCAATGAACCCTAACATCCAATGTGTACATTTGCTATAGAATCCTGGGGGTCTATAGTGCAAGGTGATCTACAAGCTCAAGATCGAGTCACACTACGGGTCCATTTGGTTCCGGTCAGCACATTCGAAATGAATAGTGAGGTCTTTACCCTCTACTGCTTCTACTCAGGGTTGTAGCTGATCATTTTGTTGCCCTACTCGTGAGGTATTTGTGTTGTTCCCTCCCGAGGAGAGCGCTGTGTTTCCTCATGCAGATCGGCTATTTTCATCACTTGTGAGAACGCACACACGGCCACTTGTACGCACAGAGCCTCAGAGAAAATTCTCATTTTGAGGGTCGGCTTGGTTCTTTTTGGCACGTTTTGCTGCTCCCCATGTTGGGCACGTTTCCCTACTCAGTTTGTATTGCGTGTATACGACATTGCAACAACGGCACTTCTTCTACTGTTTCCAATGTGGGCAACTAATAAACCCCCCAAAAAACTCAAAAGAATGGCAGGTTTTCATGGTGTTAATCCCACCCTGCACCATCCTGTTCCGGCGTCGGATGGGAACTCGGTGCGTTCTGCTGCTGCCAAAGGCTTCCTTCTGCTCATCTAGACCTCTCACCATGCACCGCCTACACCTTCTGAATGAATGGAGCCTGCAATGCATGCCTCCATCTACACCCCACCGGAGAGACAGACTACCGGTATAGGAAGCTGGGATAGAGACAGTATAGGAAGCCATGCATGGGAGGGAGAGAGACGGTGTAGGATGGTAGATGGTTAGACAGACTGTAGGAAAACTGAGACAGACAAGAGCGCGGTACCGGAATTAGGAAAGCTGAAAGGCAGATCGCAAAGAAAGGTGCTCATCATCAGACCTCTCCCCGCCGCCCACACCCTCTGAATAGAACTCGCTTCTGTCTCCAGAAGCTCAGTGCAGAACTCGACCCTTTTTTACTTTGTTTGAAAAGAAAATAAACTTTTCTTCAAAAGTGAGCCGCTCGTTCTTGAACTTCAAACACACCTTTACCGAACGTCTGAACTTAATAAAAACCTGTGATTGCCAAAAGCACGCGTGTGTGCGCGCGCGGGTGCGCACGTGCGCTTGCGTGGGTGCGATAACAGTCTGTCTCCTCGTCGCTTTCTCCTAAGTTATGCGCGATTTCAATTGGATAAACGGCACGCACAGACACATCCAACGGTGAGGTGATAATTAAACACTTCAGTATTTCCTGATGATTATCATTCAGCGACAATTTAATTTCACCGATGCCTCCAGCGGTACTTGTTCTTCTGCTCCGTGTTTATTTATGGACACACCGGAGACGACTTGCCGCCGCCTCCTTCTTTCTTTTCCCCCTGTCAGTTTTTTTCCCTTTTTTATCCACACCCAGGTCAAAGAACAATGATGAATAGTTGACCGTGACCAATCAGCGTGAATTGAAACCATTCTCTCCTCCGTCGGCCCTTTTCCCACGCCAGAAGAATCCCCATCCGAAGATGATTCCCATTAGTTGGTCATAAGACGGCCGACTGAGTCACAAGATTCTGTTACTTGTCTGCGGGCGATGGTGACGCACTCTGCCTGAAACGTCGGATGTCACTTGAACACCATTATGCCACATTAACCATGGCTGCAGTGACTGTTTAGGAACATGTCTGTCTTTGCCCGTAAAAGAAGTCTTTCTGCACCTGCACCAGGAGCATCTGGTCATGCCATTCTTAGTGCCTTTAGTCCGTCTCTAATTGTTAATCATACACCTCATGTGCACTAGATATATTTGGGTTGACAGTGCCTTCCTGTTATTTGACCTTTTCTGCAGTGTTTTCTTTTCTTTTCTCGTTTCTGTTTCTCTGTTGTCTGGTCTGCCATTCTTAGTCCCCCTTTAGTTCAGGGGTTTTCAGCCTTTTTCATACCAAGGTCCACTATTGATTCTGAATTAGCCACATACCACCATTTGGTGTTGAGTTTAGTGTCTCGGACACTAAACTCCACAATTTAGGAGAGATAAACTGAAAAAACGTTGGTCAAAATAACAATTCTTCTACATGTTTTAATTGTGTAGATTGTAGATAATTAGGTAATACAGATGTTTAAATATAATTTAACTCGTGAGAGTTCTGTGTCACAAAACAAATTTCAGTGCAAACTGACAATAAAGTAATATATCATCTCATATATCGAACCCTCTCAAGGACCACTGGTGGTCCCCGGGCCACTGGTTGAAAACCCCTGCTTTAGTCCATTGCTAATTGTTGATCATACACCATATGTGCACTAAACATATATGATTTGACAGTGCCTTCCTGTTATTTGACCTTTTCTGCAGTGTTCTTTTCTTCTCTCTCTTTCTGTTTCTCTATTCTAGCCCTTCCTGTAACACCTGCCTCCAAAAATTAGAAAACATCATCTGTTTATACCTGTAAATGTGTGATTCCTTAACACATGACCTTTATTGTCACAATATGACAATAATAAAGCTGCTTCTGGTTTTGCGTCCTTAGCACTTGGCAGAGACCCTCAGTCTACCATATTGCCAACTGCCAAGTTCCGCGATAACTGACTGCACTGTTAACCAGAACTGCTATTTTTGGCGGAAGGCAGGGAGAAGAAGGGGAAAAAACAGACAAATATAATAAGACGTGCGCACACACGCACACATAGATGCACACACACTGTACATGCTGGGCAGCTGCCAACAGGCGGATAAGGATGAATGATTGAAAATTAGCCCGACTGTATTCCACGGCTGAGAAGAGTCAACGCTTCATTGTTTATTGTCCAACTGTGGCTTAATGCTATCAAACAATAACATCTATTATTGTTTAAACTCGATAAAGTTTCACGGGTGCGTTCACTTACAGCGAGATATGAGAGCCTTTGTCCAGCCGGGATTGTAGTGTGTTTTCTTTTGCGAGGCAAGTTGTTCCCTCCCTGAAGGAAGTTTGCTTGCGGAGGAACCGTGCCTTCCAAAACCTATACCAGCCCAGAGAGGAACTTGCCTTCTATTTAAGGAACGGCGTGCTGATTACTAGGTCAGCATGCAGCCCGCAGGCCGCCCTACAACAGCCCAGAGACCAGCCCTGGGCTTCAGGCCTGACATGAAGGCTTTGATGAGAAAATGGCTGACTCGCGGGAGACGTGTCAGACTAAATTAAAGGTGAGACGTAACAGTTATATCCACACGGGTCAAGCCAAGCCGTCCCTGAATATCATTTGCATGATATTACCGTGGAACCCTGACCGTAAAAGGCGCGGGACGGGGCCAGCGGACCCGTGCAAAACAAATAGACAGGTGCCAGATACAACAGAACTAAGTGGGTATTACCGGACTGTATTGCTGTGTTACGGTCTAGACTCGGCACGGCTTGAAGTGCTCCCCTCTGACACGCGGAAAACACCACACCAGGTTTAACAACCGCCGCGGCCGTACGTGTCTGCATAGCCCCCGATAAAATCCTATTCTGACGCGGAGGGGAGGCCAATTGTGTCCAAATTTCTAAAACAGTCAGCCTTCACCCCCCTCTCCCACCACATATCATTAGGTAGTGAGTTTGACCGTGAGAGCGCCCTAGACGTGTATACGGAAAGCGTGCACAGCCCCTTGTTTTCACATCACTCCGCTCGACATCAAGGTCTGGAGCGCAGCTGCTTTGGGCCGGCCAGGAAATTGCCTGCCGAAAATTGGTGCCCATGGTCTGAGAGGCTGCGAGCTGCATGGAGCTGGTGCATGGGGAGAGCAAATTGTTGCTGCCCGTACGAAACCTAGTATCTCTGTATTTCATCTTATTTTTATTTTATTTTTTTTAGTAATGGGTGAACTATTGTTTCTTTGTTGTTTTACAAAAGTGTCAAATAGACGACCGGCAAGTTAATGACACAGGTTTTGACCTTGTAGCTTGTCTATTTCAACTACTTTTGAAAAATGCACAGAACGGGCAAGCAAAGTTGAATGATTCTCTCCAGGTTTTATCAATGAAAGGCATTAACAGTGTGGTGACTGACAGCCACATTGGAGCCAGAGGAACACAGGTTCATTTTTTGCAATCAGCCCTTCACTAAGTTCCTCCCCAATCCAATAGGAACATTAGAAGAGGAGAGCTTGACCAGGAAAGCTTGACCTGGATAGCAACAGTTGCTAAAGTATTTGCATCGTCATTGGACAGTGAACAAACCCCACCCCAAAGGGTGGGGTTTAGAAAAGGGCTAATTTCTTGAAAGGTAATTGTCTTTGTGGATATACAAGGTTATCTAAATAAGCTGCTCTCCACTTCACTACCTCACTATACAGCATGTCCAAAACGCCTGCTCTATTTTCTCTCCTTTGCCTCCTTTTCCTGCTCTAACAATGCGTTACGTTTGAATTTCTCGCCATATAATAACAGAGCCTAAAGCGGCTGGTCACCAGGGAAGGTCAGGAAGTTAGGCGTATGTATAGTCTGTTACAGAGCGAGCTACATCAAAATGGAGTCAGTACGCCGAACACATCCATCTTCTTTGGCCAGCGGATCGCGTATAAATAAATCCCAGATTCTGTTCTGATTCCTCTCCCCCGTTTTCCTTCTTCTGGAATGCGTTTTCTTGTTTTCAGTTTTTCACCCGCTTTCTGCTCAAATCCGGGCCTCTCTTGTCAGTGTGTGCTGGCTTGTTGATGGGAGAGGTTGAATTTCGTCTTGGTCCCGCTTTGAAACAAACGCTTGAATTGAGTGAAACCCTGGCTTTCATTACTGGACAAAATAGATCATTTCTCTATTGGCCCTCTCCTGCTTCCCCAAAAGGAGAACATGGCAAAAGATATCTCTTGCTTACTGGCAGCCTGAGTATTTTATTTTTTGGGGGAGGTCTTTCAAATAAGTCAATAACCGCGAGGAGTAGAAACATGGAGGTGTTCTCGGTGCCAGGAACTGAAGTGAAAACGAACCTTCAGTGGTCTCTGGTGTTTGGAAAGATTCCATTGCTGTCAGCCATGTTGACGGCTCATTTATTACTGTTGGGAGACCAGCAGCTTCCTCCCCTCTGGGGGTGGACATTAACTTAGGTTGCCTATCAAGTACTGCACTTAAGTACTTTCGAGGTACTTCATTTGACTTTAGTTTAATATTTCCACTTGATACGTCTACTAGAGGCAAAAATTGTAGGCTACTTTTTATTGCATTTTTTTGTTGTGATAATCCTCCATTCTATATAGTTGCTGACCATATCAGGAGTTCCCCCTCTGAAATGTAGGAGTAAGAGAAAAAAAACTACTTTCATTTTGGGAGATAAAGGCTTAATCCAGTCATGAAAGAAGAGGGCTTTCTCCAATCAGCATCGAGGGGGGCGGGCCTAGCACATGCTGTTGGCCTGTTGCATGTTTCCCCACCGTAAAGTGTGAAAAATATCACTGAATGCTCCTTTAAAGGAGATTTTTACTTAGATATTAAGCCATGATATCATCAAATCAAACTGATACCAGACGTCTGAGGGCAAGAAGCGACCTTGCCCTTGCATCTGCCTTGGTGTTGACACAGGGGATCAGATCGACGTGGAAGGAATTCTGTACTTCTCATTGAAAACTCAAGTTTTCTATGGCTGCCTTTGCACCATATGATAACTATTCATGGGGCGACTGTGGCTCAGGAGGTAGAGGTAGAGCAAGTCGTGGATGATCAATGATTCGTGGGTCGGCAGTTCGAATCCCGGATCCTACTGTCTACATGTTGAACTCGACCCCAAATTGCTCCCAGTGTGCTGGTTGGTACCTTGCATGGCTTAATATGTGAATGTAATGCACAATGTAAAGCGCACTATTGGATGAAGGAGAATTTACGTTGTATACAGTACAGTACAGCACAGTACAGTACAGTACAGTACAGTTGCACTGCTCCAGTCATTTTTTCCTTCCCTTTAAAGTGCAGATTGTCATCTCTGATGTCCCCCCAGGTCACAGCCACTGGAAAACACATCTACAGTATTGTAGATTAAGACCCAGTGATAACCCCCTATGCATCACAAACATGCAGTGATGTGTTCAACATGTGTTGAGGAGCACAGACCCCCCTCTACTTATCTCGGCCATTCCCCGTCAGGGGCGGATGTAACATTTCACAATTGGGGCGGGGCAGAAGAAAATGCTAAGGGGGCAGCTTCATCGCCCAGGTCGCTTCGTGCCGCGGGCGATGAAACCGCACCCATACCATTTTCAGTAGTGTTTCGAATACTTTCAAATATAAGCACTGGAATATCTTGGGTTGTTTTGCATGCCATCATGTTTGGTGGGGCAGACTGGGCATTTAGGGGGGCATTGCCCCCCCCCCCCCATGCCTATGCCTAGATCCGCCCCTGTTCCCCGTACACCACCCCCCTCTTCCCCCCTGCACACTGCAAGCACTTGACAGTGTTTCGCCTTCTACCATCCACCTTCAATGCTCTTCCCTCCACCCCTAGCCCCCAAAGCCTTTTTCCATTTCAAACTATATCACTCTCTTATTCAGCTGTACATGCTTCTGACTAGAGTAGTGGTTTTCAACCTTTTTCATACCAGCGCCCACTATTTGTTCAGAATTTGAGCCATGGACCACCATTTGATCACATTTTAGCCGCACAGACCCCAAAACTGATGGTCAGTGATGCCAGCCTCAGCATACACACATTGAGACAGCCGATAGTAGTGCTTCAAGATTCTTGAAGGTCTGCTCTTTTCTCTTTGGTGTACCGCGGTGTGACGCAGCGTGAAATCAGGCTTACGGCAAGTTGTTGATTTCTGTGGGGAAATATTGTAGTAGCAACAGCAGAAAGCATGAAACACTGGAGCGGGAAAGGTAAGATTTCAGAGATGAGAATATGATTATAAATAAATCCAAAACTAGAATAAAACGACGAGCCTCAAGAGGCTGTGGTTTACAGAGATTTTAGAACAGCTCAGGGGCGTTGTTTGGCACAAGGCTGAGCATGTAAAACATGAATGTGAAATGAATCAATGTTGAGCAAACACATGGCCTATTTGTATCCTAAGATGTTATCAAACAATGCTTTGTTTTGCAAATGAAACAACATCTGATATTTGGAAACGATTTGCTTGTCACATCAGTCAGTGTTTATAGAGTATTTCCCCATGGATTGATCGATTTATCGTCTGTCTGTCCATTTATGGCTAAACAAGTTAGAGAAAGATCGCTTAAGATGTTTCAGTTTGTCAGGCTTAGGATTGGGGAATTTTAATCACATTTAATCTGGCATCTCCAGGAAGGGTGAGATCCAGTTGCGGCGACCACCGACCGGGTCGCAACTAGTTGCTGGCCAGTTGCTACCAGATTGTAACCTACAGCTTCTGCATAGTAGTGACTAGTTACTTATGGTTATGATTAGTCACAAGCTGGTTGAAAATGACCTGGTTGTTGGTCACTACTGGATCTACCGGTCTCTCTCGCATTGTGATTTGATTTTTTTTTTTTTAGAAGCAGGGAAAGTTATTACTTACTGTATATACAAGTAGGTTACTAAAGGGTCTAATAGTTAAGCTTCTCTTAAGAAGAAGAGAGAATTGCTCTTGATGTCTCTGTGTGTGTGTGTGTGTGTGTGTGTGTGTGTGTGTGTGTGTGTGTGTGTGTGTGTGTGTGTGTGTGTGTGTGTGTGTGTGTGTGTGTGTGTGTGTGTGTGTGTGTGTGTGTGTGTGTGTGTGTGTGTGTGTGTGTGTGTGTGTGTGTGTGTGTGTGCGTGCGTGCGTGCGTGCGTGCGTGCGTGCGTGCGTGCGTGCGTGCGTGCGTGCGTGCGTGCGTGCGTGCGTGCGTGCGTGCCTGTGCCTGCCCTCACGTCTCCATAACTGTGAGATCAGAAACAGCAGACAGTGTGTTATTGTTCGCTCGTCTCACCACCAACTGTGAAAGCGTTTCCCCGTCATCCTTCTTCGTCTGTCTCCTCCTTCTCTCCCTCATTCAATCTTCTCTGCTATTTATCTGAAGGGATTTTCTCAGCTGTGTCTCTCACAGCACTGGACTGGCTCCATTAAAAAACATTGACCTGCATATATATTTTTCCCCCACTAAAGTGCATATGAAAAACATGCTTCATGAAACTGGGGCTGGGAATGGAAACTCCATAACACCATGCTGCGATTAATTAAAAATGGATAAATGTAGCCGAGTTTTCTCTCCTGTGGAAGCTGTTATTGTGGGCCTCCATGGCCTCCTGAAGCCAGAGAAACTCTATCCTGATGGATGCGTAATGGATGCATTTTGATTTAAACGCCCTCAGACAGCTCTGATGAACAGCTCCCATAAAAGTGCCATCCATAATGTTGTTGATATTTGGTTTCTATCAAACAGCAACAATCTCCGCAAAAGTCAGAGTTAAAAATAATGACGGAATGCCCAGATCATTTGACCCAGGGGTTTTCAAACAGGTGGTCCGGGGACCACCTGTGGTCCCTGAGAGGATTCCAGGTGGTCCCCAGCTAAATGGACAGTTGGTAACCAAACGGACCCCTATAGATCGGTAACTCCTGAGAGCGTAAAATGAATCCAGGTCCATTTGGACCCTAGCTCAAGGGCACATTGTAAGGTTCCCTTTGATCTCAAGAGTAAATTATCTGAATTACTTAATTTTCAAGAATCTACACTACAGTTCTACACATTTGCTAGTTGTTTCTCATAAATTGTGGACAAAAACTTGAAAAATCTTGGTTTTGCGTTTGATAGACTAAACTCAACATCAAATGGCGATCCGTGGCTGAAATACAGAATGAATAGTGGGCCCTGGTATGAAAAAGGTTGAAAACCACTGATTTGACCTATTCCAGTCTCTGCAGTTGTTTAATAGTCTTTTTTGAATGATTCTTTTTAATTCTGTTTAGCATACTTTTCTTCCAATGGGATTTACATACAGAACAATTGAGAACAATCATAATTGATTCCAGAAATGTTGAGGTTAACGATGATGAGTAAAATAGTGTTTTCCACAGTTTCCACCCCCACCGCTCCCTCCACCCCAAAAAGACCCTGAAGTGACATACTGTTGGCTGTGACTGTGAGCACATATACCGCCGATGTGCCCTTGAGCTAAGCTGTTAAAAACAGACGTGGGCTGTCAAATATGCAGCTGTATAATCCTAGTGTTAGATAAACTCTCAGATGTGAATTATGACAGAAAAGAGGCACTAAAGACGATAACGAAACTGAGCTGGGAGGGAAGAAAGGTTTTGAGAAGAGGAAGAAAAGGAACAGATAAGAGAGTGGAGAGAGATTAGAGAGAGCATGTGTAAAGTGTAAACAACAGCTTTTATACTCCTCTACTGAACAGGCTACAGGTAAGCTAAGCTGAATAACCTCAAAGGAGCTATGCTACGTTCTCTATATAGCACCTCAAAGGTGCTTTCAGCCAGGCCAAATTAGCACAGAAGTGATCCAATAGTTGTGCATTGGCGTACCCATGGATTCACTGTGTTCTCTAGAGCAGTGGTTTTCAACCTTTTTCATACCAGGGCCCACTTTTTATTCTGCATTTTAACCACCATTTGATGTTGAGTTGAGTCTCTCGGATCCAAAACTAAGGATTTTCAAGTGTTTTTTTGTCCACAATTTAGGATAAACTGGCGAAATGTTGGTCATAATAATTCTACTGTGTAGATGTAGATTATGAAAATTAAGTAATTCAGATGTTTAAATATACTTTAACTCTTGAGGGCGTAAAATGAAACCAAATGGACCCGTGAGGGTCCATTTGGTTTCATTTTAACGTCTCAAGAGTTACCGATCTATAAGGATCCACCAACTGTCCATCATTTAGCCTGGGGACCACCTGGAATCCTCTCAGGGACCACTGGTGGTCCCCGGACCACCTGCGATCCACTCCCAGGCTCACAGTGTATCTCTGCTCTCTGGACTAGAGGACAGCATGGATGCTTCCCCAAAACTTCTCAACTTTGTTCTGAATCCAACTTGCTGTGCTGTGTGCCACACAAACAGCTTGTCATCACTTTTATTATCCTGATAATCCTACTGACTGCTAATAATAACTCAGCGGAGCATCACCAATTATTTTACCCCAACAGCAGGGAGCGATACGTGGCGCCGTCCGCCGTTGTCTGGCGGAAACCTCATATGTCCAACACTGGTACTTTTCACGATCTATTTCCAACGGATTCAATATTATATTATTATTAATTAGTTATTTCTTTCACAGGGCCTTATTTTATATTTTTCATTGGTTAAATATTTGAATGAATATTTAGTTTAGATACCGGTATGCTATTTTCAGTAATTATGTACAATGCTTTCGCACAACGATAAAATAGAGGGTTTTATGGGAAAAAAATATGGAGATAAAAGGTTTCTGCCTCATGGCAAAGATATACTTTGTGCTGTACATTTGTTTTTTAATTAAAAGAAAACAGCAAAAAAGTGCAATCCCTCCCCTCCTGCTGCTGCTCTTCCTCCTCCTCCTCTTCCTTCTAATCATATTTTATATTCTGCCGTGTTTTTAGCACTTAAATGAAGATCGTGTCGTTTGAACAAATTCATGTATTATCGGGTAGGTGAAACACCTGCCAGGGTTTGGGAGGAATAAAATAAAATGAAATAAAAACATTATATCATCGTGAATCTGAGCCAGATGACCTTTCTGGAAGACGTTTAATGAAAGAGTCTGTGAGCACTTGGATCTTGGAAGTGTCGGTTTCTTTCACTTTATTCTTAAAAATACACCCCACGATTTTGTAACCCATTTTCACCCATTTTCACCCGGTGTCAATTGTCTAATAGAGGGGTTTTCTGGTGATCTGGGAACCACCATTGGTCCCTGAGAGGGTTCCAGGTGGTCGCATGCTACATGATGGAAAGTTGGTTAACCAGATGTAACTCTTTGAGAGCGTAAACGGGTCCATTTGGTTTCACGTTTACGCTCTCAAGAGTTAAAATATTCACCATCTGAATCAGCCCGAGTCTACACAGGTAGAGAATGTAGAAGGTGAATGGTCATTTTGATCTGCATGTTTGCCTGTTTTGTTTCCCAAATCCAGCCTGGAATTGTGGACAAAAGCAGTTTTGGGGTTTGTGAGGCTAAAATGTCATCAAATGGTGGTCTGTGGCTCAAATGCTGAGTAAATAGTGGGCCCTGGTGTCAAACAGGTTGAAAACCACTGGTCTAATAGTAATCCTGGCTATTCCACTCCCTCTGCCAACCTGGGAGTGATCTGCATGCCTCAGTCTATATGCATGAACATTGTGATATCGCCATACTTTTACTTACTTTCTCCGCTGAAAATGAGAGCCTTCGCCGTGCTAGAAATAACTCATCTGTCTTTGTAGAGTCTGTTATTGTACTTGACAAGTCCTAATGTAGTTGTAAAAATATATATTCCGTATCCCAGGGGCTCTGCCGAACCAGCCGATGTCTTTAAATTATTAAAGTATTCTCTGACAGCCAAAGGGAATATCATTTATTTGGTATTAATCCCTGAAAGAGCTGACCTTTTCCAAAAGGACACTAACTGTATATGCACAGAAAAAAGAAAATGTCAGTGTTAATTCAACCAATCTATAAACTCTGAGACCGCACCTAATGTAACCAAATGGCTGTAAGGGTCGGTATGGTTACCTTTGTACCGCCTCAGAGTTTGATTAACACTTTAGGTGTTCACAGTGTACCGGCCCAGAGTGGATAAACGTCTACAGACTAAATCATGTTTGACGGCGAGGTGTGTGCTGGCGTGTTTGTTTAGACATGCGATAATGACAAGTAGCCTATAGCTTGTCGTCGCCTGTTAGTGCTCAGGCGTTAACCTTGCTGTTGTGACAGTGGAAAGGTCGTTAGCTGACATTGGCTGCCGCGTCTCGTTAAACACAAACGGGTCAACAGATTGGAGTGATTCTCCACGCTCACGGACGCCTCCTGTCCCGTTCTGGCGAGCAAGAAAGAAACGAAAAACATGTTTTGAATGATGTCTCCCCACTTTTGTCTGCGCTCATCGCTAACGGTGCGGTAAAGTGAGACGCATCTGTGGAGAGAAGTCACAAAAGGCAACACATTGTGTCTCTATAAGTCGATCCCCGCGGAGTCTGTCCCGTTGATGCTTCAGTCGCGCTTTTGTCTGCGCAGAGAACCGACTCGAACCACATATTAAAGTGTCTTTAATCGCTCGCTCTGGTGTGTCTGTGAGGGATAGCGTGGTCGAGCCGCACGGCAGGGAGCCGCAGACACAAAGATCTGCAAAATGTAGTAAAACAGAGTAAAAACTTGAGTCAGACTAGTTTGCATTTCACATTTATATTTAGGAGAATTTCTAGAACGACACATCATGCATTGTCAGACTGACTGATGTGTGTTAGAGACTCAGGGATAACAATGTAAACACTGGCTGTTGTGATCCACTGGGTTTTACTGGAAGGTACTGGGAGGTGCACCATATGGTACAGAAATTCAGATTTTGGGGGCTGATTGGATGTTGTGTTTATGATAAAACAGCATTGGTTTTTTTGCAAGAAATCGGCCCCTTTACTATTTTGGAAGCTAAATACACCTAAGCTCATATTTAGCATTGTTGGCGCCCTCTGTGGTTTTTGCTCCTTAATGTGGGGTTAATCAAATTCATGATTCGTGTGTGTGCGTGCATGAGTGCGTGCGTGCTTGCATGCGTACGTGAGTGTGTATAATTTGCCGGCAGCCCACCATGCTATACATGTAACTGTGTGTGTGTATACGTGTTGAACATGCACAGCGAAGCATACTGTACCAAAAAAGTGTATGTGTTCGCTTGCCAAAATGCCACAGGCATATAGCATACCAGTAACTCTTGGTGCGCGTGTGCGCGTGTGCGCGAGTGTGTGTGCGCACATCAGTGAGCACATCAGTGAGCACAGAGCATGTCTGCCCTGTCTGTTTGCGCAGAGCCAAGTCAGAGGTTCCGTAATTATGCATTTGAGCATGAGAGAGTTTAATTTGCACTTTTCATTTGGAGTGATTGGCACTTGCAGACGTTGCGCGCCCCGGGCTGTTTAAGTACAGTGGACATTTATTCACTTCCCTTCATGTATATTCATGTAACGCCATGTATATTCATGTCTCCGTGAAGCTGCTAAAAACACAGTGTGTCACACAGAAATGATTCATTAAGGAGCGCTTATACACTGTGCAAGCGTTCAGTTTACGCCTGTGTGTGTGTGTGTGTGTGTGTGTGTGTGTGTGTGTGTGTGTGTGTGTGTGTGTGTGTGTGTGTGTGTGTGTGTGTGTGTGTGTGTGTGTGTGTGTGTGTGTGTGTGTGCGCGTGCAAGCACACAAACATTGCATCGTTTTGGTTTGTTGTTGCAGATGGAATGTATGTCTCTGCATGTGTGAGATTATATACAGTATTGTGTGTGCGCGTGTGTGCACATGCAGTCTGTGCACCTACATCGTTTTGAGCAGTTTTTACGTATGATTATTGTGCTTGAGGCCACACACAAGCGTGCGTGCGTGTGTGTGTGTGTGTGTGTGTGTGTGTGTGAGTGTGTGTGTGCGTGCGTGCGTGCGTGCGCATGGGAAGTTCCCTGGGCCTGCTGGCGGTCGGTTTCCTCCCTCATGGTGGCAGTGAAACATTTGAATCATATAAACGGTTGCAGTGGGACGATAACCTCTGCACCTTCTTTGTTTGTTTCTGTCCTTCTTTCCACTCTGTCTTTCCTGTCCTCTGTACCTCTCTTTTATCGCCAACTCGTCCTCCTCCCTCGCTCTCTGTCTCTCTCTCTGTCTCTCTCTCTCGCTCATTCACTCTCTCTCCCTCTCTCTCTCATTCTCTCGTTCTCATTCTCTCTCTGTCTCTCATCCTCTCTGTCTCACTGTCTCTCTCTCTCTCCCTCTTCCCACTTTGGCGTTGCAGTTGTGATTTTGTCGACTAAGTAAGTGTTCGTCAATTTCCTTGTTTCACTGACAAAAAACTACTTTGAAACTAAATGAAATCTAAGCAACGATGACTAAAACTATAAGTCTAATGTATATAAAGGAAAATTCTGTCAACAAATGAGAACTATAGGAATTGACTTGTGGACCAGAGATACAGTCCAAGACATTTCACAATTGGTTGCGATAGCACAGATTTTACACCAGTGTGAAATCGGCCATTATGACGCCATCAAGGCTCGCAAAAATACATTTTAGTTGACGAAAATCTTATGAAATATAATTGCATAAAGCTATAGTAACAATAAAACATTCCAGGTGTCTAAAATATGCCCATTTTAATTTAAAGACTAAACTAAAATATATTTTGTTCCTGCCAGAAAAAAACACTGGCTATTGACAATATCACTGTCTCCCTTCTCCCGTCTCCCTTCTTAAATGTTTTGCATCGTTTTCGCTTTCTATCAATTCTGCCTCCCCACCCAGCCCCTGTTTCCCCCTCTGTTTCATCATGCCTCCCTCCCTCAACACACACACGCGCACACGCGCACACATGCACACACACGTGCACACACAATCACGCACACACAGCATCTCTATAATTAACAATTGGTATGGGAGGAGATGGGTGCATGTGGGAAACAATTAAGATAGCCTGAGAAAATGCTTTATTCGCTGGCTTTTCAACATACCATCCCACCCCCTTCCCTAGTCTCTCGCCATTTCTCTCTCCACACAACACATGATATCATTATTTTTTTCTGCTATTTTAATAGCCTTGAAAGTATCTAGGGTCTATTTGACCATGGTACATAATTTATATGCATTGTTGGTAATTTCTATCCATAGTGGTGTTCGCATAATAGGCTTTACCATTGAATCTATAGTCCATAGCTGCTTTTTAACAAAGCCTAGAGGGCAAAACATTAAATATGTGTCAGTAGTCCAATGCCAAAAACAATATTAAATCAGTAATATCAATGATTTTCTGACAATTAATCATCAACCCAAATGTCACAATGGGGACAGAAATCTCACAAAGCTTCAAGCATAAAACCGTCTGGAAATGCACTCTGTTGTACTGTAGCTTCTCAGACTCAGATTTCGCACTTTGTACTCAATTGAATACGTCACGTTTGTACTGGTGATGGGGTATATTTCTATATACTGTAGAGAATGCACTAGGTCTTCCATCAGAGCCCTTCAGTCAGGGAGTTGCACAGGGAGTCACAGTGGGGTTCTGCGTGGGAGACGCGTCAGTCAGGTGACAAACGGAGCGCTCCCTCCCCTCCCTATAGTATCAACCATACTGCCCCAGGGGGGTCATCTGAGGTCCCATGAGGGGAGAGCCAAGGGCAGCCCTTAGAATTCACATTTAACCCTCAAATTCATATATATATATAGGTCTATTTCCCTCGATTCGCTATGGTAGCACCTTCTCTTGGGAGAGAGACATGGTAGTACAGTATTTCTTACGACTTCAGGAGGATGGGACTTTGTGTCCTAATGCAGTACGTACTAAGAAAGGCGATCGGTGTGCGCTGTTCAGCAGTCGGTTCCTCAGAGTACACCGATTGCCTGGTTTTGGTGATGACGTAATGCTTACGCAAGTAAAATACCTTTATAGCCACTGTCATCAGTATTAGCTCGCTCTGGTCACGCACAAGTAGGCCATGGCCTACTTGTGCGCAGCGTGCAAGTTTGCTGATCTAGTTTGCTTCTGCCGAGACGGTACAAGCTTTTTATCACTGCAGGGACAGAGCAGTTGTGGTTCTAAACATCTCCTTAGCACAAGTCAGTCTTGTCTAGATGGTAGACTTGTCTACTGTGACACAAAAGGTTCAAACACGGTTTTTAAGTGAGTTGTGCGTTCATACTTTCCCCAGCTCTGAGCAGTTATTGGAAATGAATGTTATTTCAGATCTGTGCTGAGTTTGTATAGATCTGACAACCCGAGTGCAGACGGAGTGCAGAATACACTCTCCCCATGCCTTTGTCCTGCATGGTGGAGACAATGCGGCTCTGTGAAATGAAACATTTTGAGAAGCTCTGGCCCCAACGCAGGGTGTGTGGGAGCGCTTCAGGTTATTGTTGTATTGTTATTGCATGGTGTAAAGACTGTTTGCGTGCGTGGGTGCGTGTGCGTGCGTGACCGCGTCCGTTGCATGCAGGCGCGCGCCTGCCCCTGTGTGAGCATAATAGTTTATTGCTGTACTGTATCTATTGTGCAGTGGTTTATTGCTGTACTTATTGCTCTTTTTACTCTTTGCTGCTATAATACCCTGACTTCCCCCTGGGGGATTAATAAAGGTTATGGTAGCCTACATGTTCCAGTTCATCTTTAACATGATGACAGTCTCTCCAGAGGCTGCGTGTTGGAGCTAGAGTCGTGCACGCAGCCGCTTGGTGCAAAGCACAAGGTTGTTCCTTTCAGTGGTGGGAAAGGTACTTCTTTTGACTTTACCACCTTGCCCAAAGAAAGTATTCATGCCCATTTTACAAACATATTATTGGAGTGTAAATAGTAATGCATTAGTGTGAGCAAAAATGATCAATTATCTGCCTCTGGATCCTGCGCGGTATAGTACTGTTTCCTTATAATTCCTATGAATTCCCATAAATACTATACTTAAGTACACAATTTGAGTAAATGTACTTTCACCATTGGTTTCTTTAAAGGCAGATATTCAGTATTGAGCGGGTGCTTCTGCATTTGTTAGCCTATTGCATTAATATGTTGCTCCCACACTTCCATTTACCTTCATGCGTTCCCCCTGGGTCATTCTTTCATTTCCATTGTTGCTCCATGCTCATCCCCAAGGGATTTCCCCCCGAGGACGTTACTACACGCATGTTTAGAATATCTGCAAAAGAAAAAGTGCGCTAGCTGCAGTTTCCTGGTGGAGAGTCAGTTCAAGGATTCAGGCAGAGAACACAATAAGGTCACGGCATGTGGCTAGAAAAGTTCTCAGCGGTTGTGGTGCGTTCGTTTTTGTTCGTTCGTTTGGTCTCGTCCGTCCGTTCGCTCCACAGAGCAGAAGCAGAGACGAGCAACTCCTGTGTTTTGTGTGTTGTTATAGTTTTTTTTTTCTTTTCCTCCCCTGTCCTTTATTTTTCCAGGGAAAGGTTTTTGCTGAGCTTGCACGGTCTTTTTTCAGCCCGTGCCCTACTTGAAATGTGTATACTTGTGCACATTCACACCTGGGGGAGCTGCCCGGCGCTGTCGCACCCTCATATGGTCAGTCAGCCAGTAAGCAGGTGTGGGGGAGGGGGAGGGGGGACTCCATGCCTTGCTCAAGGGGAATGACCGGCCTGTGTCGTTGGAGGTCTTGCAGCGCGGCGCTCTCTTTCGAGCTCGCGCTCCGCAAAGGCACCTCTAGCACTTCCAGCGTTCTCGCGGTGTTCCTGTTGGTGGTGGAAGTTGAGCGAGAGGACGCCGCGTTCCCAGGGATTTGACCTCTCAACTTTGTGCCGTCGCTGATAAGTTCATCGCAGGTATGCAGGCCGCTCAGAGGAGCCGTAGAGGGCGCAGGAACACGTGTGGTCCAGAGCTACAGGCGCGTCGTTCTCACAGCGGCGACTCTCAAAGTGGGGTTCACGGTACTTCCGCCGGTCCTTGAGGGATTTGAGGGATTGGAAATGTCACTTCATAAAGCAATCTGGATCAGTGTCCTGATCCCCACGGGTAGGTGGGACGGAATATATGAAGGTTGAAGGAAATGGAACCTTGGCTTCTGATTGGCCTCCGCGGGGTTTGGCGTTCATAATGTGCAGTGGACGGCTAATGCTTTTGTCCTGCAACGTCCTCTTATCATTTACTAAATTCACCCCACGCATCCATCATGTTTTTGTACTACTGAATCTGGCAGTGGACTACTGAATCGTTTAGTTTTTACAGTATTTTTCTTCCCTCTCAAGTCTTTAACGGCTCTCTTTTTGTCATGAGTGTGAAGCAGACAGGCGTCGGCTGATGACGCACCATCAACAACGTATATGTAATGCCATGAAAAGCGAGTCAAGAAGCCTCTGTCCGGAATGATTGATTTGCAAAGTGACATTTTCAGTTCGGTGGAAATCAACCGGGGCTAAGCAAAACCAGGAATGATGAACCTTAGTGTTCTACCGTAGATCTAGAATATCATTCTGTGAAAATTAACGTAGAAGATCACAACATGTCACAGCACAATGTGCTATGTGTGCTAGGATCAACCACATGAAGCCATGGTGTCATATTGGACACAGTTGTATTCTTTTGGTCTTACGGGCGCCCGGCAGGGTGGCTCGACTTCTCAATAGTTAGAGCCCAGACGTTCGATAGCCTATCTGTGTAAGGCGACTGCGCGAGGCTGCCCACAACATGCCTGCTCTAGCTCTCGTGCTGCGTCGGGCGCATGTTTACTCCCCAGGCTCAGCCGCGTGTAATCTACTCACCCAGAAACCTCCACGCACATAGGATGCCGTGTGAATTATTGAACAGACCAGATTGCCCTTGGAGCAGAGGAGCATGGGAGGCTGCGGCTCGGCTCGTCTGTTGAGAAAGGGAGACGGGGGAAGAGATTAAGAAAACTGAAACCACGCATGCAGCCAAGTGCAGCGAGGGAGATGGGAGAGAGAGAGAGGGAGAGAGAGACGTCACAGGGAGCGATCAAGAGCAGATAGGACAGCTGCTCTGTTTACAATGCATACCAATCTTTCTTTAATATTCAGGCTACTCAAGTATTCCATTTATGCGCTGGTGCATGTAAATGTCATATCCCATTTACAATACCACTGCGTGAGCTCTTATCTCAGCTACAAGGAACCGGGATATGGCACCTGGAATATGTTAATTCTATCACATCCCGACTCGAGTTCTGGAAATATGAGAAATGCCGCACTGAAGCTATCTTTTAAAGCCTTTTAAGTTTTCAACGTACCCAAGTCATGTTTTCATATAGCGTAATCTTTGCTACATTTTCGAAATATAAATGTGTATTTTTTGGCCACCACTTTGAACATTTTCATGTCACCATTTACTCCAGCTGTGCTAACAGCAAATTGCACAAAAATGCCAGCGCAGAAGACCACACAAATTGCCCACATGAAACAGAAGCAATCATATATTTTCGAGCCAACAATTTCAATGGTGCTCAGTTCTGTTTTACGATGTTTTTACAACGTATTTAATTATTGATTAATTGCACGTTTGGGTCACAGGCTGAAAAGTTTGATTGGGGGACGGGGCGAAGCGGTCCTTCCCTTCCCACTGACCCACTGAAGCATCCTACACTCTCCTCCCTCCTGCATCCCAAGCTGTGGAATGACCTCTGATGTCCTTCTCTCAGTCAGGACTGCACACTCACTGCCCATTTTACACCACAGTCTGAAAACTCACCAATTCATAATTCACCACTAAACTAGCCCTGAACTCAGGCATTTCAAAACTGAAAGCCTGAGCTGCGACCCACCTCTCTAGACCAACAAAACGTGAACACTATACATGAGGTTCTATAGCACACCTCGCTTGTATCACTACCTCACCCTATTGCATTGTTCATCGCTTCCATGACTATCAGTGACCTTGTGTGGAGTGTGTGCCCTGAGGTTAGGGGTTTGATACAGTATCTCCAGGATGGGCGACTGCAACCACTGGTCGCGACCATTGGGTCCAACGGTCACAACTGATTTATGTTATTTTCACAACTGCCACAAGCGTTGGCTACATGATAACGGTTGCGGCAATTTTTATTCGGCCAAGGCGGTTAAGGTTAGGTTTAGGCTAACCTTAGGTTTTACTGAGGTTATGTTTAGGGACGGGTTAGGGGTTAGGCAGGGATTTAGTAGCAACCGGTAGTGGAAACTGACAACCGCTAAGTACAACCGTAATGGTCGCAGCCGTTGGCCAAACTGTCGCAATTGATTCATAGCGGTCGTGGCGACAGTCACAGCCGTTTTATAGCGGTCGCGACCAGTAGTCACAGTGGGAAAATGATTTCACTGTCTCTTGTTTGATCCCCAGCCAGGTCATAGCAGAGACTCTGAAGAATGGGACTCAGTGCCTCCCTCCTAGGCATCAAGCAGTAGATGTAAGTCCCTGTGACACATAGCGTCCAGGGGCTGTACTTGTACACTACATGCTGCTGTAGCCTCACGCTACAGGAGATAGGCTCCTCCTGCCCTGTGGGCCTCGTGGCTCGGCAAGGCTTACGTTTGTATGTGTCCGCATGGTCCTATTCAGGGGCGGATTGGCCATCTGGAGTACAGGGAGTTTTCCCGGTGGCCTGCGCCACCTAGTGGCCTGGACAAGATCCAAAATGCACTAGTGGCACTTCCAAAATGCACTAGAATGTAGCTAGATGCTCGCCTGAAACATACAGATCAAAATGACCATTAATCTTCTACATTCTCTAGTTGTGTAGACTAAGTTGGGCTAATTCACATGATGAATATTTTAACTCTTGAGGGTGTAAAAATGAAACCAAATGGACCCGCAAGGATCCATTTGGTTTCATTTTTACGCTCTCAAAGAGTTACATCTGGTTAACCAGCTGCCCCCCCCCCTCCCCCAATCCGCCCCTGCTTACGTTTGTATGTGTCCGCATGGTCCTATTAGCCCAATGTTATTTTGATAGACACGCTGTTTTCTTGACAAATGCTAATGTTTACATGTTGTTTCGTTTAGACAGATCCCAGGTTTGGTGTTTAGCTACAGAATCCTTGTTATACTTTGAATAACTCACACTCACATTGATCTTTTGGCAGTCGTTTCTATGTGAGCACTTCCCCTGCCGTTTGATGGCGACCTTCTTGCATTTTGTAAGATGCTCTGGAGAAGATTGTCTTAAATTGTAAATTACCACCATCAATCACCTCACTATTGCTGACAGCTGGACCGTATAACAGACAAAAAAAATGTTATCACCAGTTAGTGCAGGGAGAACACAGATGGACAATCTTGCTGTCGTGCAGAATCCTTGTATGATATACTACTGTGTGTGTTTATATATCTCTCTCTCTCTCTCTCTCTCTCTCTCTCTCTCTCTCTCTCTCTCTCTCTCTCTCTCTCTCTCTCTCTCTCTCTCTCTCTCTCTCTCTCTATATATATATATATATATATATATATATATATATATATATATATATATATATATATATATATATATATATATATATATATATATATTATATATATATATTATATATATATATATATATATATATATATATATATATATATATATATATATATATATATATATATATATATATATATATATATATATATATATTAGGGATGTTGAATGATTAAAATTTTTAATCAAATGAATCACTGCTTCAAAATTAATTTAATCATGATTAATCACCATTCGAACTATGTCCAAAATATGCATGTTTTCCGAAAAAAACAACAGAATCTGTGAAAAAATAACCATATATCTTTAAAATATTTATCAAAATAGGCGATCTACAAGCCCTCAATGCTTGTAGATCCTCCAGCTATACTCTATGGCTCTGGTTACAGGGAGACACAGCTATAAGTCTCCGTAAAACCCTGCTCTACCCATTTCTTTCAATGAGAAAATGCTCAGTGGGTTGAGTGTGTGTGCACATGAGTTAATTGCGTTAAAATTTTTAATCAGATTAATCAACAAAATTAATTTAATCCCATTAATTAACTATTTTCAACAGCCTTAATATATATATATATATATATATATATAGATATATATATATATATATATATATATATATATATATATATATATATATATATATATATATATATTTTTTTTTTTTTTCTCTCTCCATCCCAGCTGCAGCTGTGTTCTCAGTGAGCTCTCACATGGCTGCAATACTTTCATTTCTTTTTCTATTTGGTTCATGTTATTATTTCTGCCCTTCTCTGCTCCTTCTCCTCCTGATCTTTGAACCTAGTGGCTTTTTCTCACTAGATCTGTATCTCCCATAATGTACGTCTTGGAGAACCTCCCCCACCCCCCCTCCATAAGATGAAAGGTCAACTTTGTGTTTTTCATTTGAAGTTATTTTTAGGGTGTCAAAAAATCTGTGTGTGTGTGTGTGTGCGTGCGTGCGTGCGTGCGTGCGTGCGTGCGTGTGTGTGTGTGTGTGTGTGTGTGCAGTAGTTCGACCCACAGGAGCAGGGGGAGGGCCCACTAATGTGGTCCCTGGGGGTCCCTCTCCTCCTCTGGCGGCTTCCAGTGCTTAATCAAGTCTCTGGCTTGTGGTCCCACTATGACACCCCCCACCCAACTCCCCCACGCACCAGGACCCCCACACTCCCATGTGTGGAGAGCCTATAGGTCCATTCCATCATAACCTGCTGTCCTTGGTCTTATAGTGTATTGCTAACGCTCCACATAAGCACACACAAAGCAAGACAGTGTGCTTTACTGTACTACACTGCACTTTACTGTACTGCAAGCGTGCATGCAGGCACACACACATGCAAATGCATTTCAAGGACGCACACACACAGGCATTCACGCAGCACACTGTTTTATATGACCCAAAGCAAGGACACACAACGTACAGAATGGACCATTTACCGTAAGTTCACTTGAACACAACAGAGCGCCGCATTTCATGGTCACTTGAGCGATGCAATATACTGTATATTTACCACCTTTCACAGCAGATTGCAGAAATTTTCTGTGTAGACTCTTACTATAACTAGAAGATACACACTGTGTGAGTATAGGGCTAACGGCCCAATATGGGACCTGGATTTGCCGTAAACCATAAGGCGTGATGGTACAATTTGGGAGTTTGCCGGGACTTTCCTGTATTATACACAGCGGTATTCCATTTATTTGCTTAGTGACACTTAACTATCTGAGTGCTTCTAGCCTCAAATATCCAATTGCACAGTGAGTTTAGGGGTCAAGCTGAATGGGAGACGGTGTAGGAGAGAGATGTACTGAGAGGGGGAGTGTAGGAAAGCTGAGATGGAGAGACAGATCAGTGCAGTGGAGACAGATCAGATGGTATAGGAAAGCTGGGCGATAGAGAGTGTATTGTAGGTGTGGTGTAGACTGCCAGTATCAGACCCCATGCAGACCAAGCAGTTGCAGCACACAGTTGTAAATGCATGTGCTTTTTTTTCCTTCTTTATTTCCCGTGACACCGCCTCCCGCTTCTCTCCCGACTCCCGCCTTTGTGTTGTTAATGCCGGTGTCTCTTTGCCTCTGCTGTCGGAGTGTTTCTGTTCTCTCTGAGTGCTCCAGATAGCGATCCTGGAGGCCGTAGCGACGCGTCTGCCTCTCATCAGAAAAAAAAAGCCCCGTCTCTCTGTTGACCGCAGAGGAACGTTCTTATCAGCACCCCGGCCCGCCAACCGATCCCAACGCCGACGCACTGATGGATTTGAGCCGAGCGGCGCGAAGCCACTAGGAAGGTTTCGGGGGGGTTTAAGTAGATCCATATCGGGGAGGTGATTGAGCGAGGCGCGGGGAGCGCTGGGCAGGCTGCGTGGCACTGGAGCTGCGACTCTGTTGTTATTGCTTCATGAGAGAGAGAGAGAGAGAGAGATGGATGGAGTGGATAGGGATGAAGAATGCTCTGTTTGTGTGGTTGGAGTTCGTATATGGATTGCGATTACATGTGGAAGTGCTCGCATGCAAAGGGGAGCGTCCAAGTATTCAATCCCGGGTCTCAAGTGAACACTTGCAATGTGATGGTGAGCAGTAAGTGCTGCTCACAATGGCAAAAGTAGTCCAAGGAATAGACCTTTCAGTTACCTCATCCCCAAACTGCTATGGTCCAATCACAGCTAAGCATAACATGTGATAGATAAACGTCTCCTCCAATATTTTTCCTTCATACTAAAACAGAGGTTTTCAACCAGTGGTCCGGGGACCAACAGTGGTCCTTGAGAGAGTTCCAGGTGGTCTCCAGGCTAAATGATGGACAGTTGGTTAACCAGATATAACTCTTTGAGAGCTTAAAACCAAATGGCACCGCAAGGGTCCATTTGGTTTTGTGAGTTAAAATATTCATCATCTGAATTAGCCTAAGTTTACACAACTAGAGAATGTAGAAGATTAATGGTCATTTTGCCATCAAATGGTGGAACGTGGCTCAAATGCTGAATAAATAGTGGGCCCTGGTGTCAAAAAGGTTGAAAACCACTGTACTAAAACATTGTTTAAAAGAATAAATAAATGTCACACATAAATTGCTGACGGATTTGGAAGAGATTTTGAAGGTCTGGTTCTATTCCAAAAATGTAATGTGTAATGTCCATGATATTTACTTTGTAATGAATGAGCCTGGCTGGAAAGTGTCCAACCCATGGTTGGACACTGAAACACGTAGGCACTAGGCAGGTGTCACCTATGCTGCCCGTGGGTTGAATGTGGGCAATGGCTAGGAAGAAGGTTATCTAAAACAAGATGAAGTGCCAGCACGTCACCTAATGTTATGATGGCGAGCAAACAATGTCCCGAATTAATCAACTCTATGAAACGGGTTCCTCAATGGTGTGTCTGTGTTCCCGTCTTTGTAATGGTCATTTCGCCATTCACAGTCACTCTATTACAGTGATGTATTGAAGAGTGATGCATTTGGAATATGGAGTGTGGACTGTGTTCCTGCTGCTGCTGAGATGTCTGCAATAACACTGTTTAATGTCTTCAGTCTTTTATCTTAAACACAGTGAAGGTGGAAAAGGGTAGAGTTGTTGCATGATTAAAACTGGGATTATGTTCAGCACACACACACACATGCACCACACACACACACACACACACACACACACACACACACACACACACACACACACACACACACACACACACACACACACACACACACACACACACACACACACACACACACACACGCGCGCACACGCACACACGGACCACACGGCTGGAAGGAATGCTGTTTGCTCAAGTCAGCTCTGGGATTGAATATCCTTCACTCATTGCACACATCACTGGTCCAGACCGGAGTGTGTGTGTGTGCGCGTATTTGTGTGCGTGCGTGTGTCTGTGTGTGTGTGTGTGTGTGTGTGTGTGCGCGTATTTGTGTGCGTGCGTGTGTCTGTGCGTGTGTGCGTATTTGTGTGTGTGCGTGCGTGCATGTGTGCATCCGTGTATGTGTGTGCGCGTGTGTGTGCGATTGAGCATGACAGAGAGAGAGAAGTGAGAAAGGATACAATCAACAGATTAAAATATCCAACATGAAAAGAGCAGAATGAGGCAAAATGCCTTCCAATCAGAAATTATTCTATTTCAGATATGCCTAAGAGTCGATTCTGTTGTAAACTATCCATCATGTTGCTCAAGGCCCTCAGGGCGGACCCTTTATACTCTACACCGTTGAAAACCAGTGTCACGCACAACAGGAACTGAAATGTTTTCATCAGTCCGTGTCTAATTCATTCTGACAAGTTCTGTCTTCAAGCGGTGGGTGACTGGTTCATTGAACTAACTGGTTAACTTGGTGTTACAACATCAGGGTGAAGAACATCCACCCCCAAAAAGTTATTGTGCTCCATTGTAGTTATTTAGTCACAAGATCTTTTCATCGCACAGTTATGGCATATTCCAATGCACCATCTCGTCTACAAAGCCCAAAGACAGACAGAACCTCGCTTTTATTGTCACACCATGTTTGTTACAAATGAAAGACGAAAGCGTGTGGGTCAAAATTGTCTCTGTGTTCCATTGCACAAAGTCGTAGAGCTCTCCACGAATCAAATCATCTTTTTTTACCCATAGTACCTGAGATGAAATCTCATGAGTCGCATTTGTGAGCATGTAGATTGGCTAGTTTGGATGAAAGTTCCTCCCAAAGTACACGGACGGGCAGGGTTCATGCAGGATAAAAGTATATACGCCACAGCACCAGGAGTGCATGCAGGAGAACTCTTGACTTAAACAAACTCATAGTATGTGGAGCCGCTCTGAAGTGTGAAATAAGATGAACTCGGGCACTCTGGGACAAACAGTTGATATGGGGCTGTGATAGGGCTATACACTTCAGGCCAAAAAAAGTTGAAATAGCAAATAAATATGATCTCGGATGATGGGACTCCAGCCCGTAAAACTCTCGCGCGCACACACACACAACGAGGGATGAAGGCTCCTGCATGGCCCCTAAAGGATGACAGCAACTCCCTCATTTGTCCTCCCACGGTCCCTGCGAGTCGCCTGGCTGCCCCGTGGTCATTATCTGCAAAGGACAGGAAACATAAACACAGCGGTTAGATTGGCAATCGACCGAGGTGCCAGATGGGAGAGAGAGTCGGTTAACGAGAGGCCTTGAGAGCGATGGTGAGGAGGGAGCGGGGTGGGGGGGGGCTTTGGGCTGAGGCTTATGGCAGCTAGTAGTGGAAGAAGTACTCCTTTTTCGCACAAGTGGGAATTCTCTGTTACACATTAAAAGCCAGATAGATACCTTCATTGATCCCATGAGGGGAATTCAGGTGCGGCAGTTTAAGTTACAGGTCGATGAAAGTGCACAAAACATATAATACACTCTAGCCGTTCAGTCATCAAAGGGATGCAATTTTACTTTTATACTTACTTTTATACTGACAATAGCAAAACACTTGTTATGAGTAGCCCACTTAACTCTTTCTTTGCTCTCTGGAGCCCCTCAGTGGCTACTACAGCACACTGCTATGATCCAGCTCTCATTATATTCCCAGTCAGTTTCACTTCCAGGTTCAATGTTGAGGACCTTACTATTATAAACAGTAGAAAAGAGTTGGATATCGGCAGCCGTTTGGGAGGATAGTGTTTGGAAAATAATGCTATTAAATGGAAGTAAACAGAATTGAACTTACAAATCATATTGTCAGAAGGGATGAATGAATGACGATGGCAATGATAGAAGGCAAATACAACGTAGTGGCACTTGAACCCGATCCTACAGAGCAATGTGAGGTACTTATAGCTTATCTGAATTTGAAGTGTATAGAGTAGAAAAATAGTTAATAGTAGTTAATAGTAGTAATAATTAGTTATAATAATTGAGATTAATTAATTACAGAAACAACAATGTGATAAAAAAAAAATCACTCGCATAGATTTTGCAACACATAACCTTTTTCACTGGATGAATTTCAGGCATACTGTTCATACCGGTGCATGCAATGGGAGAAGAAAGCAAATAGGTTAACCTGCCATTGATCCAACCTCCCATTGTTTCATCCTTCCATTGGCTCAAAATTACTAAACCCTCACCCTCAACATACAGTAACATGCCACAGTATGGACACAGGGCTTTAAACTGCCAACCATTATGCCGATGGTGGATTTCCAGTGCATGTTTGGAATAATTGGACTTGGGTTGGGACTGGGTTCTACGGACAGTCCCACCAATCAGACTGCTTTGCTTTTACCAATCTGTTTTAACTGACCAAAACATGCTTCCCAGGACAGATATCGATATGCGATTAATTGAGATTAACTAATTACAGCACTTCAAATTAATTAGGTTATTACTTTTTTTAAAGAGTCCCACCGCTAGTTAATAGTATTTTGTTCCCTGTTTAGCTGTTTCTGAATAGGAAAAGTAGTACAGTGGAGTACAAAGTACAATAACGTACATCTAGCAGTACTTTCCACCACTGTGTGAGAGTGATGTTTAGGAGGAGTTGGAGGAGGAGGGGGTGTGTGGAGCTGCAGACAGTGCTAGGGGAGATGTACGGCCTGAAATGTCTTCTAAATCTGTTATGGACGCAATTTCTGTCACGCCATGGAAGCGAAGCTCGCCTTCTCGACGCTAATAACTCAGGTGTGGAATTTTCGTCGATCCGGGCAGCCGCGAGGAGGACGAATGTGGTGCCGTGATTTGGGTGGGCGTGTGCCTTTGCACTTGCACACACACACATGTGCACACACACATCCTTTGTGTGTTGTTTACCGACTGTTTCGCTGCGGCTATAAAGTGGAGAGAGGGATGTGTCTGTCGACGGGGAGACGTCGAGGAGAGGAGAGGTGAAAACATCACACTAGCAAACAGGAAGTGGCACGTGGCCCGTGCACGCAGCTCCACAGACGCACACACACACGCAGCAAGACCCAGCGATCACACACCGCCGGCGCCAGCTGGCGTCCGCGTCAATCCACTGATAGTAGAGGAGCTTGTGTGTGCGTTCGGTCGCTACTGCACACACACACACACACACACACACACACACACACACACACAGACACGCGCACACACTTGGCGTCCCAATCAATGGTTGGCATGTTGACATGCGCGCCGTCTGAAAAGTGACACGCTTGTACGTACGCGCATGATGCGAGATTGTATGCGCACACTCAAACATGTGCACGCTTGCACACATAGCTGTACACAGGAAGCAAACCGATGCAGACATCACAGACACACATACGCTGAGGCCAGGGAGAGCTGGTGTCACTCATCGTGCTCTGTGTGTGTGTGTGTGTGTGTGTGTGTGTGTGTGTGTGTGTGTGTGTGTGTGTGTGTGTGTGTGTGTGTGTGTGTGTGTGTGTGTGTGTGTGTGTGTGCGCGTGTGTGTGTACGTGTGTGCGCGCGCGCGCACGGGGGAGACTGGATCCAGTCACTTCTCGGCCTGTTTGCAGTGCTTATCAGAGTCAGGTCCAGAGGTCGTGCGGGGTCATGGCTCTCATTTGCCATGCTGATGGACTGGGTAATGAGAAACGCTCTCCTCTCAAGGGGGGCGCCCGCACACACACACACACACACACACACACACACACACACACACACACACACACACACACACACACACACACACACACACACACACACACACACACACACACACCCCCACACACACACACACACACACACACACACACCTCGGCATTCTGCTGTTCAATATTCCTCCAGCTCCGTCATATCCAGGTGTCACTGCCTGCATATCACTTCAAACTCATTTCATGTTCACAATCTTCCATTCCGATCGTTCGTCAGTTAGTGGTAGCACACACACACACACATTCACACAGGCACATCCACGCACGTGTGTGCGCGCACGCACGCACACACACACACACGTGCACGCGCCCTGTGGTCGCTTCTCTGCCCTGAAGGCATGTTACTTTAGTCTTATGGAGAAAATTACATTCCTGACTTTGTTTAAATTCACTTACAGTAGACGTACCTGTTTTGCATTTATTTTATTTCAAAAGTAATACCGTACTACAGGTTGTGCTCTTCATCAAAAATAGCTGATCAAAATTGCTAACAATTATATGTCACACTCTGATAGAGTGGGAGCTCGCAGATCAGGATGTTTTTGGGGCGGTCTGCACAAGGAAGGTGTTTGGGATCTGATCAGCATAGTCATCTGTTTCCACATCTGTTTGTTTTCTCGCTGAGGAGAAATTGATGAGGCCAATGTGATGTGCAATAGGGACCAAAAATATCAGAAAGAAAAAAAATCATTTCAGAAAGATCCACTGACATTCAATTTGATTAATCGTCTGTCAAACTGAATAAATACTTAATTGCACGCCGCTGTTAATTTGAACCCACATCTGGTGGGATGGCGGGTGTGAATTTTATCTGCTGCCTGATGGGACTTCCTGACAGTGTGGGGACAGAGTTGGCTGAAATCAGTGCAGGTGCTGCTGGCAGACACTCAGGCCATTACTCAGCCATTCTGGGAACGGCACAAGGTCGCTGTGTGTGTGTGTGTGTGTGTGTGTGTGTGTGTGTGTGTGTGTGTGTGTGTGTGTGTGTGTGTGTGTGTGTGTGTGTGTGTGTGTGTGTGTGTGTGTGTGTGTGTGTGTGTGTTTGTTTTTTTTGGTATAAAGTGAGGACACACACGTGCTTTCCACCTGCAGAGTGAGGACCGTTTGGGAAGTGAGGACATTTTGCTGGTCCTCACTTTTTTGGGGGATAGTGAGGACTGACTTCATATTTAACCCACAGAGTGAGGACCTTTGGAAAGTGAGGACCGGGCTCCACAGCGCCCCCCTACAGCGCTGTGGTCGGTCGGTCGACCGGTCCTCACTTTCCTTTATGCTTATTGCTAAGCATAATGGAGCTATGTTGTGCCAGGATGCATAACCAAAAATGGAATAAATGGTTTGTACTTGACATTCACAATTCTTCATGGCCTTGAACATGCTTGAATATAACTTCCAATAATAATTACAGATTAAGTTATAAGGTTAAAGGTTTCTTCTTTGTTACTTCTCACATGCAGGTATATAAGAGCACAATTTTTCATTCAACATTGTACTATGTCATTAATATACCTTTTGAGTTCTTATAATAACATCATATTGAGTCACTACCTTTTCTAAAGTAATGCAAGGAAAGTAACGGACCCCAAGTCTGATGAACTGTCACCCCATGTACCAGTTGCAAGCGATTTTCAGTAGTCCTTTCTTCCGGGTCGATTTTTATAATGGCAGTCTATGGGAATTCCAGGGGAGCTTCAAGTTCAAGATCGGTATGATACTGTGGCTGGTTATGTGCCTTGTCAGCTGTTTAATCGCTGAAGTATGGAGCTTAAACTGCAAGGTCCTCACCTACAGCCAGGACCAGCTCCTGTCACTCAGGCAACCAGCCAGACCAGGAGACTCTGACTTCGACTTGCTGGATAAGTATCCAGAATTTAAAAATACCGGAACACGAAAATGGACTAAATTCAAGAAAAGAGGATCGAGAGGCGGAGTGAGAGAACGGCTAAGGAGACGAGGCAGCAGACCCCCCTTGCCGGTAATAACTCTTTCCAATGTTTGCTCGTTGACCAACAAGAAAGAAGAAATACGCGCTATGCGTCCACTTTCCCGTGCAGCGAATCAACCCGTGCTGCTTATTGGGGACTTTAACTCTTGTGACTTGTCCGATCACCTCCCCAACCTACATCAGTATGTAGACTGTCCGACGTGCTTGGCACGCACTTTGGATAAGTGCTACGGCAACATACCCGATGCCTATAAAGCCACCTGCAAGCCTGCCCTGGGGAAGTCAGACCACAAGGTCGTACATCTTCTTCCACGTTACAGGGCTCGGCTGAAACGGGAAAAGACAGAGGACTGTAAGGAGGAAATGCGATGCGAGCTGGAGACAGATAGAATACAAGGATAAAGTGGAGCATCACTACTTTTCAGGAAATGCCAAGAAAGCATGGGAAGGTTTAAAGGTGATGATGGCCAGGGACTCTAAGCAAAAGCGCACCCCCCTGTCACACCCCTCTCCATCCTTTGCTAATGACTTAAACATCTTTTTTAGTCGCTTTGATAATAACGACTTCAGTACAGAGCGTGATAATGTGTGTAGGTCCATTCCTGAATATGTCCCTATTACACTTAATGAACATGAGATTGTAACTAGCCTGTCCTGTATCAAGCCCAACTCTGCTCCTGGGCCTGATGGCCTGAGAGGCAGAGTTCTTAAAAAAAAAAACATTTATGTACTTAAAGGTATTCTTTTGGAGCTTTTTCAGTACCTGCTTGATTCTTTAACTATGCCCAACGGATGGAAAATGTCTTGCATTGTACCTCTTCCCAAAAAGCCTGGAGCCACTGAACTGAAAGACTTCAGGCTCATTGCCCTTACCTTTATTCTGGGGAAATGTTTTGAGAGAGTATATAGCTTGACTAATAACAGAGTCTGTTTCTAATTGTTTTGATCATCTACAATTTGCTTATAAAAGTCAGAGGGGAACTGATGATGCAACTGTCAGCCAGGGTCCTGTTTATTGATTTTACTTCTGCTTTTAATAGCATGCAGATACACACTCTCCTGCAGAGACTCATTGATATAGGGGTTAATGGTGGTATCATCCACCTAGTCAGAGACTTCCTCTCTAACCGTCCTCAACAGGTCCGTGTCAATGACACCCGCTCTGACATCACTGTGCTTAACACAGGTGCTCCGCAGGGGACAATACTATCACCTTTACTTTTCTCCCTGTACACTAATGAATTCAAATTAGATCAGAAGTTTAGTCTCTTTAAGTATGCTGATGATATGGCTTTGGTTGCCATGCTAAAAAAGGGAGAAATAGTGCGGGAAGAAGCATTCAGAGGACACGTGTCTTCTCTCCAAAACTGGTGCGACGTAAGCTCCTTAGATATTAATATAACAAAAACAAAGGAACTGGTTATTTATCAAAAGGACCCTGTGCAGCCCTTTAAGATGAAGGGACAAAATGTAGAGATAGTTAACAAAATACTTAGGATCTATTGTTGACAGCAACCTTGACTTCAATGATAACACAGATAATATTTTTAAATCCTGTAACCAACGTCTCCACTTGTTGCACAGGCTCAACTCCTTCAGAGTGAGCAAATACATTATGGAGACTGTTTACAAGAACCTCATAGAGGGAATCATGACCTTTAACATAGCTATGTGGTATGGTAACCTCAGCAATGACACCTCTCATCCACTCCACAGGGAGTTCGAATTACTCCCCTCAGGTAGACGTTATAGAACACCAAAGTTTAACCGTAGCCGTAATATTTTTAAAAAATATTTTATTCCAAAGGCTTGGTGCAGTATTATGCCTTGTTGTGCTCTTCTCTGCCTGTTAAGATGTTTTGTGTGTAAATGTTTGTTGCTTGTTGTTGATCTTGTTGTCGTTTTTAATGTTTTTTGTACATGAGACTAAAGACAAATTTCCACTTGTGGACAATAAATAAACTAACTAACTAACATGTGTGAACCAGATTCTGATGAAGAAGTACAACAAATTCATAACTGCCTACATGTAGTCGCAAAGGTCCCCCTGACAGCTGAGTCCCCAGCTTACAGATATTAGTTGTAATTTGGACACCTAGGCCTACTAGTATTGGTATCCATTACATCAAGCACATTATTACCATCACAGCACACATTATACTATCATCGGGATACTTGTTTATTTGTCATTATTTATTCTAATGATATATTGTAATGATAATTTATTTATTCCTTCATCTGACTATAAATATAAACACTTAGCCTATGTTGGCTATATAGCTGCCCATCCTGTCACAAACTACAAGGTTCCTTCACAATTTCCCCTCCGCTCCACAAGGAGACACAAGTTCAGTAGAACCCCCTTTGCATGGAACCTACAACCACCTCACTTCTTGTCACAGTCTACATACAGGCCTGGATCCCCAGGCCCAGTATTCTATTGTCTACAAACAATTCACAGCCAGCAGAGCCTGCTGTGTTTCCTACAAACTGATGATGATGCCATGCGTCTTTGAACATTGATCTATGTAAGTCCAAATGCCCTGACTCTGATGTTTATGGATGGATGCATTTGATTGAGATGTGATTTGGTATATTATATTATGAAATTACTTTTACTTGGCTTGCTATTTATTATTTGAATGCTCTATTAGGTAATATATTAGACTATATGCAAGTATTTAAATGCCATATTTATCTTCTACTTTAAGAGAATATTACAATCTGTTCCTTTTATAGAACCATGAAGAAGACAATAGGCAACGCACATCGACTGATGGGTGCTGGGTTAAAAGAATACTATTAAAATGGATGGAGCCCGCACACCAGATAAGGTACAAAAAGACTTTCTTTATTTGGATCGTCCAAATAAAGAAAGTCTTTTTGTACCTTATCTGGTGTGCGGGCTCCATCCAGCTTGCAGCAAAAAGCAGCAAGCTCATAAAGTTTATCCAAAATAGGAACCTTTGATTCCTAAAAGGTACCATAAGTCATTTGGGCGATTTGGAAAATCCTACTGGATGTAGCAGCTTTCTGGACTGAAGTGGTGGGGGGGCTGCACAGGTGCAGTGATTAGAGGCAATTCTACTCCACTACATCTCATAGCCAAACATAGCCCCATTTACCCACTACAATTATATACTGTATATGGTATAGTAAGTGATTTGTGTGATTTGGGAAACCCTCCAGTCCTCCTGGTTACAAGATGTGCACATGCACATACTCTACAGTGGGGTGAAGTGCAACAGTGCCCACCTTGGGGTACAGTATACACTGGAGCTGTGTGTAAAGTTGGTCTGACCTCTTCAATAGCTTGTTTCATTTATGCTCCGAGTTGAACTGTCAGCTAGACTGCACCCATCCCCCACTCCACTCTACTGTAGCATTCTGTAGCAGCTTTACAAAATGCTACAGTAGAGTGGAGTGGGGGATGGGGGGGGGGCTGCGCAGGTGCATTGATTACAGGCAATTCTACTGCACTATCTCAGAGCCAAACATTGTATTAGGCTCATTTCCCACTACAGTTATATAAAAGGTATAGTTAGTGATTTGTGTGATTTGGGAAATCCTTCAGTCCTCCTGGTATGTGCACATGCTCATACTTTACAGTGAATGAAGTGCAACAGTGCACACCTTATAATGGAGCATTTTAACAGAAAATGTTTTGGACCACTTACTATACCTTTAAATCCTTAATGGTTTACTTTGGAGATATGACTTAAGCATTAACCACTTCGATCCTGTGCATTTCGGCCACACTGGCTACTTAACTGTAAATCAACTGATTTGGCAGTGTACCAAGTACAAAAAAAACAATCAAACAAAAAAAAAAAAACTTTTGGTCATCTTATGGTCTACTCAGTCTCTTATAACTTATAAACAGTCTGGGGTGAAACACTTCTTTAACAGAGCCCAGAACGGCGCCAAGACCAGTTATTTTCTTTTGTTTGTGAAGGCTTTCAGTTCAGCTCTCACATCACCACAAGCTGAAAATAGCTGATCTAAAAGCTCACAGCGCGACGCAGACACAATGTGCTGTGAGCTTGCAGAGCTGCTCTATTTTCAGCATGGAACACGCAGTAGGACAGGGGTCTCAAACTCATTTAACATAAGTCAAGTAGTTCCAATTTGATCCGTTCAGTGAATAGAGTGGACTAGTTGCTGCAGGAGAGAGCACCAGCCAGGAAGCACCAGGAAAGCAAGGGTTGCTGCTTTCCAGAAAGGCATACTTTTCAATATGCACTAATATATAATAATGCACATATGATCGTTGTAAAAATGTACATCATGGTTTCTTCATAAGAATACAAAAAGAAAGTTCCACAGGTTTACCAAGGTCCAAGGTGTGAGATACTGTTCCAAATTCCAAACTGTTCTGCTCTGCCCTTCATAGAGTAGAGTGCAGGGTCGTTAATTAGGCTGTGTTGCTACATTAACGACCCAACCGTGGCAGTATGGGGGAAGGGCAGCAGTTGAACTGAGCTTACAGAAACTACAGCAGTGAATTGTTCTGACAGGTGAAAGAAAAAAATCTGAGTATCCTATTATTGCATCATACTGATTTTTGCCTCACACAAACATCTATTCTAATCACATAATATAAGTGTATTTAAACTGGCTAAAATAAATATTGATAGAAAATGTTTTGGATGTGATATAGTAGTGATTCTTGTAGCTTGGAGTCACCTCTTAAGAATTCAAGAGGGTGCCCACTGATTATGCCTCGGGCATTTTTAATTATTAACCCCTTAATGTCATATATATATATATATATATATATATATATATATATATATATATATATATATATATATATATATATATATATATATATATATATATATATATATATATATATATATATATATATATATATATATATATATATATATAAATCCATACAAAATAGAGTTGTATGGTATTTAATGCAAGGGCAGTTAAGGCTCAAGGCCTACTGTTTTGGCCAGAGCCTGTGCCAGAGTGTTTGTGACCTGGAAGCAGGTGGTGCTCAGTCCTACAAAGGTGACATCGATAATACTGAATTATAAAGTGGCTGAAAGCAACAACCAAGCCTTCAGTGCGTCCAGGTCCTTTAGACGAGCTATTCACAAATCCACTACATACAGTGGGCTGCTGAAAATATACTGACTTGGAGGACCAATCTGCTCATTAAATCACAGTTTTTCCCACGTGCCATATACATACATATATTTATTGTGGATTTGAAAGTTTGAGTGTTGCAATGATTATGAGTCGGGCTGTGTGCAATAATAGAACGTATTAGGCCTATACTGGGCCTTTAATTATTATTTAATTATTTAATTATTTGCATGATTTGAGTTTTGTTTGCCATGATTACTTTATTTTGCTTTATTTACATAAGTTACTTCCTTTGATTTGGAGTGGTTGATTTGCAGTGTTTGTTTAGTTTTGAGGACTCAGTAAATCTATTACTATTGTTTGCCTATACATCCGCCCTAGAGCATCATGATATATATTGATATGACTTAATATAACCCCCGCTTCCCTTCTGTATTTTAAAGTAGTCTTTCTAATTGTGAATAAACTTTACACTTTTGATACATCAGCCGCTGGTTCTATTCATACGGAGCCCGTACCTACAGTAACAGTATATGGTTCATGCTATGGTTAATGTATTTATAGGATCTCTCACTCCTATATGTGATAGTGGGGTTGTTAAGTCATAATTGACCCAGTGTTTCACTGTCAACAATTAACCAGGAACTGTTGGATGCAGTACAGTGCTTGTGGGCAAAGTAAAAAAAAAAAAAAAAATCACGTAACCATGCATTCATCTCTGGTCCTATGTCAAAGAAGCAGTCTTATGGGTGGTCCGGTAGGCTATAGGAAACAGGTGGTGAATAAATCTTTAGCAGTCTGCTTATCTTCACCATACTGGTATTCTGTGTGGTTTGCCAAGGTTAACTCACTGGGTTTTTCAAGAGGGTTCCCTGCCTTCAATTGTGATGGCATACCCTATTTTTGTGGGCCTGGTCAATGCCCGGCCATCACCCACTCCTGCTTCCAAAATCTTGTTAGCCGAATGTAGTATTACGCAAGTATAGGGCAGTGCCCGATTAGCTGGGCTGTTGCATGCTGGTTATTTCGTTTGGGGCTACACATGCATTGACAGACAGGTCCTCAGCGATAGAACAGAGCTGAAACGGTCACCAAGTACTGAAGTGCAAAACTACCTCCCCAACCTTCCCTCAGCAGCATTCAGCAGCCGATGGAGTTAGGGACAAAGGAACATAAAGCAATTCTTATGAATGAGGGGGGCTTGCAGGCGCCCAGACGGTAACAGTATGTACTATGTACATATAGAGGGTGAGCTCTATCAGCTTGAATGGACTTAACTTTAGGAACACCTGCTTATTATAGATGTGGTCTAGACTGTTCATTTGGGTGCCAAACTCACAAGGGAGTTCTTATCCTTGACGCTAAGATTACCAAACCAGCAGATAATCAAGAAAGTAATAATAGACTCAACATAAGCACCATAGAGCAGTTTCATGATAGTTTTATCCACATTGAACTTAGCCAGTTTCCTCAAACAATGTAGGTGCTGTCAACCTTTTTTGTACAACATGCCAGTGTTGAGGTCAAATTACAATTTCTCATTGATGATTGTGCCAAGGTACTTGTAGCTGGGAACAAGCTCAGTTTGTCTGTTAACAACAGTGCTTTGGGCAGCATATAAGGAGGAATAACAATACCGAGATCTCCATATATTGGCATAAATGTGACAAAGACAGATTAGATCTCAAATATCTGCATACCACAGGGTTGAAACGTATATGGGTTGGCTGTGGTCCTTCAGTGCATGTAACAATGTGATGTTGATGTTCTATCAGTCTGTAATGGCTAGCTCGCTGTTCTTTGCAAATGCACAGGGGGTTACATACATACATATATATACATCTATTATGTTATCTGATGATATCTTGCTTGCAAAGTAATTGGTGTCATTAGTAGTGACATGGTACAGACTCCTACAAAGACTAGTGCTAGGATGAAGACATGGATAATATACATAATACATAGATAATAGATAGCTCTATATATAGCATTTGGCTGCACCTTCATGACAGAACTTGCTTTCCTGACCAACCTGTTATTGTTGATTATGTCTTGGGCAATGTATGTGTGTGTTTGTTTTTGGGGCATAGTGAGGACCGGCGTGGGTTTTTAACCGACAAAGAGAGGACATTTGTATGTATGTATGTATGTACTGTATGTATGTAACTCCCGGTGCATTTGCAAAGAAGAGAGAGCTAGCCATTACACACTGATAGAACATCAGCATCACATTGTTACATACACTGACGGACCACAGCCAACTCAAAGGACAATCTACTCAGGCCCTTAGTTTAGAGGGCATCAGAATTGTTAGTCTAGTCCGATGCAATGCTCCCATAGTGTCGGTCTGTACACCCTTCTTACTTGCATGTGCTCCTTGTTTAGCCATTTAAAGGCCACAAAAAAACACCCTGATCATCCAATCCTACACATACTGAAAATACATATGAAAACTATGTGATGATTAACACTGATAAAACTGAGGAGATCATTGTCGATCCGAGGTCAGATTGTAATTAATATCCATGACCGTAACATCAAACAGGTCTCCTCCTATAAATATGAGGAGATTGATCAAGATGTGAGATGGCACATACATGTATCCTGTAACAAGTAGTGACATGGTACTGACTCCTACAAAGACTAGTGCTAGGATGAAGACATGGATAATATACATAATACTAGGCACATTTGTCACTATATTTAGCTTTTTTTCAGACCAAGCGCCAAAATTAGTGAAAATCTTCTGGTGGAAAATCTGGTGCTTTTGAGTTGGAGCGAAATTGGTTGACAGTCACCAGAGACAAAACCCTTGTTTTTCACCATTTTTACTTCTATGATGATGAGTCCTCCTTCCTTCCTAGAAAGGACCATTGGTAACCAAATGGACCCCTTATAGACCTGTAACTCTTGAGAGCGTAAAATGAAACCAAATGGACCCTACCAAATGGACCCTTACGGTCCATTTGGTTTCATTTTACGCTCTCAAGAGTTAAATTATATTATATCTGAATTACCTAATTTTCAAGAATCGACACATTTAGAAGATGTAGAAGAAATGCTATTCTGACAAACATTTTACCACTTATTTCACCTAAATTAGTCTGAGGGACTAAAATCAACATCAAATGGTGGTCCTTGGCTAAAATGAGGAATAAATAATGGGTCCTGATATGAAAATGGTTGAAACCCACTACTCTAGTGCATTTGGATTTCGGCAGTTGGCAACACTTGGCTTGGATCATCCCTGGGAGCTCCCTGGGGGAACGAGGAAGAGGCCTAACAAGTTGTTGTTGTACGCAATAAAAGGAAATGAAACCATCTCTAGATTCTCTACATCTGTGTCTTTCCACCTCTGGAACGTGCATGTATATTAGTGTTTACATTTATCTGGCTCCATCACAATAGATGCTGATTCTGGAAGGACATGTGAGGGTATAGTGACTTGTAGTAAATTCAACATTTGGCTCTGAAGACGCAAGTAAAAAGTGCTCCAACTTCTCTTGTATTATAATTGTTATATTCAATTTGTCCCACTGCTGAGCATAGGGCCCTTATACAAATAACTGGCTTACACACTAAACCCACAGATGGCTCCATCCCAAAGGTACTTTATGGTAGGTTGAATCTGCTTATACAGTGTATCTACACAAGAGGGGGGGAAAGCAGGCAGCGCAAGTTCAAATTAAATGTTTTTATTCATGTTGAACAAAAGACATGGCTTACAGGTCTATAGATGCAGTAATTTGTTACATAATTACATTTTATCTAAATATTTTCATTATTAACGCTAGTTCAGATAAGCAACACACCAACATAACTGTTAAGAATCTACAGGTTGTGGCCGGTCCTCACTATGCCCCAAAAACAAACAGGAGTGTGTGTGTGTGTGTGTGTGTGTGTGTCCTCACTTTCCTGTTAAAAATATTTTTTTAAAAAGAGGTTTTCAGCTAATCTAAGTGAGTATTTGGGATAAGGGTACCCCCAAGTGTCCAGAATGACCCTTGGTATTTTCGTAAATCAATCAGAAGTGGTGGTCCTCAGTTTATATGGATTTTGGGAGGACCTCACTTTATACCAAAAACAAGGATGTGTGTGTGTGTGTGTGTGTGTGTGTGTGTGTGTGTGTGTGTGTAAACACACATGCATGCACACATCCACACCACAATGAGAATTATTATTATTTTAATGGCTCAGGTCAGGGGGAAAGGTATGTCTGCAATTGGGACATCACTGGCTGTATATACAGTACATTGGACAAAAACAAGCAGAATACAGTGATTTACAAATCCTCTTCAAACTATAATGAAATGAATACACTATAATGACAAGATGTATAATGTTCAAATTGTTAAACTTGATTGTTTTTTTTTGTTTTTTGTTTTTTGAAAATATTAACACATTTTCTGCAACACGTTCCAATAAAGTTGGGACGGTGGTATGTTTACCACTGTGTTACATCACCTTTCCTTCTAACAACACTCAATAAACACTCAACACTCATTAAGCCTTTGGGACCTGAGGATACCAAGTGTTGAAGCTTTGCAGGTGGACTTCTTTCACTTCATTGCTTGATGTACGACTTTGGTTGTCAAAGATTCTAGGGTCTCTAATGCCGTAGTTTGCGCCTCATAATGTGCCACACATTTTCAATTGGTAACCGTCTGGACTCCAGACAGGTCAGTCTAGCACCCGTACTCTTTTACTATGAAGTCTCCCTGTTGTAACAGGTGCAGGACGTGTGGCTTGGCATTGTCATGCTGAATAATCAGGGGCGTTCCTGAAAAAGACGTTGCTTGGATGGCAGCATGTGTGATGAATTTGCTCCAAAACATGGATGTGCCTTTCAGCATTGATGGTGGCCGTCACAAATGTGTAAGTTGCCCATGCCATGGGCACTAACAACCCCCCATACGATACGGATGTTGGCTTTTGCGATGGTATCTGGATAGTCCTTTTTCCTATTTCTCCCAGAGGTCATGACGCCCATGATTTTCCACAAAAAATTGAAATGTGGGCTCTACAGACTACAGTAGACTTTCCAACTTTTTGTCTGACCATTTCAAATGAGATTGGGCCCAGAGAAGGTTTCTGGTTGTTGTTGATGTATGGATTTCGAATTGTATGGTAGAGTTTTAACTTGCATTTGTAGAAGTAGCGAGAAGTTGTGTTAACTGAAGTGTTCCTGATTCTACATGGTAATACAATGATCTTGTTTTTAATGCATTTCCACCTAAAGGTCAAAGCACTCGCTGTTGGTTATCGGTCTTGCTGCTTACATGTAGAAAGTTCTTCAGATTCTCTGACTCTTGATTAGATTATGGACTGTAGGTCCCTAATTTGCTTGCAATTGAACGTTGAGAAACATTGTTCTTAAACCGTTAAACCGCTGTTCACTTGTGGAATGTTCCAAAGAGGTCTTCGGCATTCATCAACTTTCCCAGTCTTTTGTTGCCCCTGTCCCAACTCTTTTGAAACGTGTTGTAGCCATCAAATTCAAAATGAGCCAATATTTGCATAAAGAAAAAGTTGAACATTAAATATCTTGTGTTTGTAGTGTAGTGAATAGAATATAGGTTGCAGAGGATTTGAAAAACATTGTACTCTGTTTTTATTTACATTTTTCTCAACGTCCCAAATTCAATAATGGAATTGGGGTTGTATATATACTAGGCCCGGGACTTTAGCGCGTTAATTGAGACTAATTAATTACAGAAAATATAGCGCGTTATAAAAAATAACGCATTTATTCGCACCTTTTCTTTGTCCACCATTGGAACGGAACGTTTGTCACTGATGGCCCATTCACACCATTGAAGTGGAACGTTTCTCACTGTATCACCGTTTCACACCTACCCAATATGCTAACGCACACGGAAGCGGCAGTCCACCCGGAGTCACGACATTGAGGAGTCAGAAACTGAGCGCTTGAGCGCTGTTCAAATGGCCTGAATAGGGACAAACTGCAGTTGAAGTCAATGTAGAAGAATCGCCATTGGTCTACTAGCTCTATGGAGTAAACGTAACTCAGTCTATACTCTAAAGCTCCGTCCGCCTCGTCGTCCTCTTCCCCCGCAGCAAAAACAAAACAAAACAACTCGCAACATGAACAACAAACCAGATGAGCAAGCATTACTCGGCCCCGTTGATGGCAAATTTAGATTTAAGCAAAGAACGGATGGAAGCGTGGACAAAAAGGCAGTTTATGCAACAAAGAATGTGCATACCATCGCAGCAGTTCGAGCCTCAAATCACATCCAACATGTTGGAGCTAGTGTTACTGTCCCCGTTTCGTAGAAATCTATGTAGAAGAGCCGCCATTGGACTGACCCCGTGAAGAGAAGGGAGCTTGGGTAAGTCTTTCTGCATTCTGGCTAGTACCAGAGCGACGTTGAGGTGTCCGACATTCAATGGCTTGAATAGGGACAAACTGGAGTTGGCGACCGGCGCTCATCAGTGCAGCTGGAGTCGAGTTCATATTGGCTGTAGCCGTGTGTGTGTGTGTGTGTGTGTGTGTGTGTGTGTGTGTGTGTGTGTGTGTGTGTGTGTGTGTGTGTGTGTGTGTGTGTGTGTGTGTGCGCTCAGATGATCAACTGACGTGGGCTTTGGGCAAACGGTTTGATCATAGTAGCCTAGTTCAGAGTAGTTCACTTCACTGTGTTTATCTGACACTAAATTGCATGATAATAATGACTGCTAAATGTACGCAAATGTATGCTCCAGAACAATCAGCGCTGTGTGTGTGGCACTGCCAGTATTTTATTTATTTTGCCCCAGAGTCAATTATTGTACTGGACTGACTGAGAAATGCTAACGTTTGTACTTGAATTTGGTAAATAAGAAGAAGAAAAAAAGAAAAGAGGAAAGCTTTGGAATTGGGGAATCTTTTTGAATCGAGAATTTAAAAAAAAAAATCTAGAAATCTAGTTTTTGGATCGAATCGTGACCCAGAAAATTGATACTGAATTGTATCGTGGGACACCCACAGATTCACAGGCCTAGTATTCAGTTCATTGCTTCACTCATTCAGTTCATTGCTTCACTCATAATATAATAATAATAATAATAATAATAATAATAATAATAAATTCAGTTCAAAAATGTGCTTTCTCACTTTTCTCAGGTAAATAATAATATGCGATTAAAATGAGATTAATTGAGATTAATTAATTATTGAGCCTCTAATTAATTAGATCAAAATTTTTAATCGAGTCCCACCCCTAATATATACGCACACACACTCACACATTAGGTGATTTCCCCAAATAGGTTTTATTGTTTTGCTCGGACATCCACAAAAAAAGCTTTAATTTACATTTAAATGTAAGCTTCATTTTGTGGGCGTAAAGAAAGAACGAACAAAAAACAGCCATGCTGTACGGCATGGCGAACATTTAACTATTTGTCAGGAGAAAATGGCAGTACTGTCACTGAATCTGAATTCCAATTATGGAACAGATAATTGATAAATGAAGGTTTTAAGCTGTTCAGCCCCTGCAGAGAATAGGGTCTTAATGGCACTATTTTGCGAGGGTGGGAGGAGGGTATTGACTGGTACCAAAATAATGAGCGTGATTAAAATATTAAAGTGCGTTAGGTCATTGTCTATTAATGCTTTTGTTGAACATCCATGTACTGCATTGTGATGTGGTAATTGGCTGCACTTAACCAATTACACAAACACAACCATGGGCGCATCTGCTCACATTTTGCACTGCTTCATATTTTCCAGCAGGGAAAAAAATGTAAAGAGGAGGGGGAGGGAGAAAAAAAGAAAAGAAAAGGAGGTATGGAATTTCTTGTCATCCATCTCAGAGACCGACAATTCAACTCTCTCTCTCTCTCTCTCTCTCTCTCTCTCTCTCTCTCTCTCTCTCTCTCTAGTTCAGTGTGGGGGTGTATTGTTCCAACTTCTGTTCTCCAGATGCAATAAGCAACTTTGTAAATTGCAAGTACAACGCAATTGCACAATTAAGGAAACATCCTCACCTAACCTACACAAAAACACAATCTCATCGACACGATTACACAAATCCACTCCTCACAGTCACAACTTCATACTGTATATGCAACACACAACACAGCATTCGTATCGTATCTATATGTTGCACCTTCTTTAAGATGTTTATTGCTTTTGTGCCTTTATTGATAGTTAGAAGAGAGACAGGAATGAGAGAAGGAGAGAGACATGCAGCAAAGGTTTCCATGAACGGGACTTGAACACGCACCGTCAGTCCAGACCCTATATGCGGCATGTGGACCACTAGGCCAGCAGGCGCCACTACACAGTTAATATGCTCATCTGTCATTTCGGAATGCTATTGTACGCCCACTTGCTTAGATTAGAGCTACATGCTTGTGCTTAAGCCTTACACAATGCAACGGCTCCATCTTTTTATGGCATTTTTCGCATCACCCCTTTCAAATAACAAATACGGTACATATAAAGCACAAACAACATGTCTTCTACATAATCTTGTACAGCCGTACCACACAAAACAAAACAATGGGGATCAGTGTTTGCTAGTCGACTGCTAAACGGTGTCCTCTCAGATTATTTATGGCGTTTACTGTGTATACGTGTGCGAGTTTGCATTGCCACGCAATGCAAATGTGTTGAACACATGTGGACGTCCGCGTCCAGCAGCCTGCGTGCTACAGTCAGGAGTCATTGTGTTTTGCTGCGTTTGCTGCATTGTGTCGACCCTACAGACAAACACATTCCTGGAAAATGAATTTCTCCGCTCATCATCAAAGACGCAGTATGAGTGGAGGCCATTGGGAGGACTAGACGGTCCCTCGGGGACACGCAGTGACAGATATGACGATAAGGACTATGTGGTGGATGAGGCATCGTTTTCCACTGAGCTCCGTGTTATCTGTAGGTCTAGAACAGTGGTTTCCAACTGCTGGTCCGAGAACTACCAGTGGTCCCTGAGAGGATTCAAGGTGGTCCCCAGGCTAAATGATGGAAAGTTGGTTAACCAGATGAGACTCTTTGAGAGCGTAAAAATGAAACGAAATGGACCCGCAAGGTTTCATTTAGGAAATCTCGAGTTAAAATCCTCTGAATCAGCCCAAATCTACACAAGATTAATGGTCATTTTGATCTGTATGTTTGACTGCTTTGTTTTCTCCAAAATCCACCCTGGACAAAAGCAAAGGAAAGCTTTAGTTTCAGGGTCTGTGGGGCTAAAATGTCATCAAATGGTGGTCCATGGCTCAATTTCTGAGTAAATAGTGCGCCCTGGTATGAAAAAGGTTGAAACCACTGGTCTAGAATTCTCTTAACACTGATGGAACCTATCACAGTCTGATATTATTGCTTTGTTTTCAAAATATTATTCATAATATAGGTTAGGTATTTTTTCATTTTCTGAGTTTTTTGGGGAGTGAAGTGTTTTCTTTCTAACAGCAGAGATAGGTTATTGTGGGTCGGTGGTGGGATTTGACGCTGTTGGGAGGATATCTTCTCCCAGGCATCTCCCAGACTGTTGCCTCCCACGATTTTGTAATTCATCCGTTGCTACAGTCTCCAGAGTGGAGACTCTGATTTGAGAACGTGGGTTTGACTCCCTCCCATCCATTTCAATTTCGCCTTTACAAGTAAAAACTTTTACATTTTAAACAATATGACCTAAACTCAAACAAGCACAGTGAAACTACAGCAACCTGAACAGATCATAAATTCTCTCTCTCTCTCTCTCTCTCTCTCTCTCTCTCTCTCTCTCTCTCTCTCTCTCTCTCTCTCTCTCTCTCTCTCTCTCTCTCTCTCTCTCCCCACCCCTCGCTGGGGTTCAGCTGTTCTCTCTGATTGACTGAAAGCTCTTAACGACATCAAATTAGTGATCATCAATGCACCAAGAAATCTCCTGCATAAACCAGTGGTTTTCAACCAGTGGTATGGAGGCCACCAGTGGTCCTTGAGAGTGTTCCAGGTGGTCCCCAGCTAAATGATGGACAGTTGGTACAAATGGACCCTTGTGGGTCCATTTGGTTTCATGTTTATGCTCTCAAGAGTTAAAATATTCATCATCTGAATTAGCAGCGCCACTCAATTAAGAATTCCACATATTTAGAGAGTGCAGAAAAATTGTCATTTTGTTCTATGTTTGCCTGGAATTGTGGACAAAAACAAAATAAATCTTTATAGTTTTGGGGTCTGTGGGGTGAAAATGTCCTCAAGTGGTGGTCCGTGGCTCAAATGCTGAACAAATGGTGGGCCCTGGGATCAAAATGGTTGAAAACCACTGGTATAAACAGTTGAAGTGTGTGTGCGTGTGTGCGTGTGCTTCGAGGACTACATGACAGGTCCTATCATGGTTCAACTTTTCACCTCTGTGGGGGAGGAGGGATCAACATGGCTCCTGCATATTTACTCGCCAAGCCGGAAGAATGTAAACAAGGGAACGGGGCCAACGCAGCGGCGCACAGGTCAGCGCGCGTTAGTCGTTAATAACAAAGTGTTGCGGCGTCACGTGACGCGGCGGTGCTGACCTCCGCCGCACACCAGAGGACGGGAGATAAATGCGCGTCCGTGCGGTTTGAAGCGCTTTACTCGTCTGTGTTTGTTTTACGGCTCGCTGTGGGCCCCGTGGTGGGGTACGCTGTGGCGTGAACTTTGAATAGCATGCGGTGCGCGCATGCACGCGCCCACACGCACGCGAGCTGACGCTCACACACACAGGGGCGTTTTTTGCCGTTAAGCAGACTAGGCAGTTGCCTGAGGCGCTATGAGGGGTGGGGGGCTCCGGGGTGACCACCAGACATCCCTGGCTAAAAAGCCTCATATGGATATATACATTATACTTGTCCTCTATAACTAGAATTGAACATTTAAAACACATACTGTATAATATGTTCTTTAGTTTAAAAATAGTTCATATTTTTATTCCTTTGGGCGGATTTTACTGTGCTTATCATAGGTATGATGTCACAGGAGATTTTCCCTGGAGCCCCCCCTTACCAAATGGACCCGTAAGGGTCCATTTGGTAAGGGGGGGCTCCAGGGAAAATCTTGCCTGAGGCTCCAAATTGCTTACAAACGCAAACACATGCCAACCCCCACACACACACACACCAACACACTCTTCATGATTTTATTTTTATGACTGTATATGTACTGACAGTACTGACAGTGAATTTGTATTCCCAAATCTCCCCTCATTATAAATACTTGAGTGAGCGAAAAACACTTCTTGGAAAATAAGAAGTCTCTGAACGTACAGTATATACAGTATATATTCTCTGGTTTGTAAGCAGTGGGCGAGACGTCATGTTCAATTCACTTGGCTAAAGCGTAATATTTCACATTTTATTTTCACATCTGTCATGCTCACAGATTGCATGTGATCCTCACATAAAGTACATCCACAATTTTGTGAAATGCCTGCGCATGTGTGTGTGCGCATGCGCGTGTGTGTGTGCGTGTGCATGCGTGCTGTGTGTCGAAGGGCAAACCCATATCCAAATATTCCTTTAACATTTTCCAGAGTTCATATTTGAATGAAGCTGTTTGCATGCACGCACCTGCACACACATACACACACTACTTCCAAGTACAATGCATTTTTAAACTCAGTTTTCCTATACAGTCCTATACAGTATATATAGATTTCTCAGGAATAGATTTTTTGAGCTGCACTACTGAATCTGTCGGCATTCAGAGCCTGTGTACATTGTTGATAGTGGGAATGAAAACACAGGCGCACCATCAGAGGAAGCGGGCTGACAAGAGAATGAAATTACATCGCAGAGGAAAGTAAGACAGACAGAAGGGCATTTATCCTCAAATTAGAACAATTTAATGTTCTCACTGTAGCGATCCTGCAGTTTTCAGGTTGTTGTTCAACATACTGTATAGATCAGTATTCATGATGAACCCTGTCTTGTATCGATCTCGGCTTAACGGCCCAAAAGGTGCATTCACTAGTCTTGTCAAATCCATCTTGCGCCGCAAAATGTTAAAGTTGTCCAACATTGAGCAGCCTGTACACAGAGTTTGATCGTTTTCGGGGGAAAAAAAGCCCCATGTAGTTCTGAGGCCTGTTGACAGGGCTCTTGGAATACATCTTAAAATCCACTCTGAGACGTGCTACAGGTCTCAATTCCTCATGCCACTCAAATGCCTTTTCGGCCGGCATGCAGTGACAAAAATCGCTCTGCGACAACTCCTCCGCCTCAGGCGCAGCATTTCAAATGGTCCCTGCCTGATAAGCCCCCAGAATATTTCATATTACTCAGCTGGCAGGCCGTCCCGTCCTCCCGTCCCCTCCGGGGGCCTCGGCCCGGGCTCATTTGAGAGACATCCGCGCTCAGTTTTTCTGCATAGTGGAGGGTGAGCCCATATCAGTCCTCTGGGCCTCTGAGAGCCTGGGTAAATTGCCAAGGCAAAGCTCCAGTACACACCGTCGCAATTTTCCTGCAGAAAACAAATCCCCATAAAATGTCATATAGCCTCCCTCTCCGGATTTCACTCACGACTGAGGTCACTCCTCTCATCTGCCTGGCGAACCGGGCGCGCATTTGTTTATTCTCCACCGTGTTCCTATTCCGACCCAAAAAAAGAAAGAATGAGCTAGGGGCATCCATCTTCCTCAGTATAGAACGCCTTGCCCTGGAGACACAGAGCTCAGACAGGGTTTGTTGCAAACCCTGCATGCTCCTGCCCTGGAGTTATGTTCCATCATCTTTTTCATTTAAGAAACAATGCAAAGGTCAGACCTCTCTGCCGTCAGGGGATGCCAAAAAATCCTACATATACAGTATGCATACCATTACCCTCCTCACCTGTCTGCTGCTGCAGCATGTGTATGGTCTCCTCCAGAAAGGTATTCACCACATGACCACTATCCCTATTCTAGGGCAAAACTTAAGTGAAAATAGCAGACCTTCAATTCACTCAATGCGTTGCAATGTATGACATTGTAGACCCCTGGGGTCAAAGTGTGGCTACAATAAACCACAGGTACAGTAGGCCTAGTTCAGAAGGCTACAAGGATACTGAGAGCTTTGCCTCGATACCCAGGCTTTCATTTTAGTACGCACTGTGCAGAAAGTGAAAGCCTGGACTAAATCATTGGCCAATGGCCATTGATGGTGGCCTGGGTTTATTGGCCTGGGATGAGTGACAGATGAATTAGATCCAATCAGGGCAACCGCCTATATAAGTCAGTCTCTGCCTCACTTGCCTGGGAGGCTAGTGAAGGCATTTGTAATTGTGGGCCTCAGATCATAATGCAGGTCATTTGTATGGGGTCCATTGCCTAATGCATACGTGTAGAGTAGGCCTACCTATAATGAGAGAGAGTAGCGACACACTTTGATCTCGCCGCCTCACATCAGCACCGAATCTCTGCAAGTTCCAAACGTAGGCCAACATAGTTAACTACTGCATCACAACACAGCCTATTTTCTTCATAATTAACTGAAGCGAGTAATTATTCACTACAGTGACAAAAGGTCTGTTAATTTGTTAAAATGTCCTAAAATGACATAATTTTGTCTAATTTATCTGCAAACATGCGATCTGCGGGCAAAGGAGCTGGATGGCCAAAGTGGTTTGTTTGGAACTTGAATCCTTCCTCACTAGGCGGTCACATGTGCTTTTCAGACTCTCTCTCCTCCTATTACAGTACTCTACCTACATGTAACTGGGGGTCCTTGAAATAAGAAGAGAAGTTTCCAAACACAGTTTTGGTGGTTCTGATAGTAACCCACAGGAAAAGCAGTGATATATAGGCAGCATTCAGCTCCAGTGCTACTTTGGAACGCCCAGCGTGTTCATCCTCAGATCTATGGTCATGACCACTGAGCAGCCTCCTTTTCCCTTTCCTTACCTCCTCATGCCGCCATGTAATATTTACTCCAAGGTCTGGTGAGAAACAGCCCTGCGCTGCACCTGCACTGAGATGTATGTCATGACTCATAACCTTCAGGACTGCTTCAGCCCCCCTAATCCCCCTCATGCATATATCACTGTGTGGGTTTCTTGTAAAAACACTGCATTAATATTCTTCGGGTCAAAACACCACTTTTCCGTAGGTCTCTGATGCTTTGAATATTAACCACATTAACCCTAGCTGTCCCTAGTGGCTATGCCGTTCTAATTTTTATTCTTATTTTCAATCAAAACATGGTTAGAGACATGTATCACAGATCGTCGTGACCGTGTGTCCTATGCATATGATTTTGAGAAACGGAGAGAGAGAGAGGGACAGATGCATACAAGTGAAGTTGTGTGTGCATGCATGAGCGTGCGTGTGTGTGTGTGTGTGTGTGTGTGTGTGTGTGTGTGTGTGTGTGTGTGTGTGTGTGTGTGTGTGTGTGTGTGTGTGTGTGTGTGTGTGTGTGTGCGCGTGCGTGCGCGTGCGCGTGTGCGTGTGTGGCAATGGCAGCCAAGCGCTTATAAAGAATATTAAGCTTAGATTACACTGTGCTAAAAACCTAGGAAAGCCAGGTGGACCAATCCAATACCCTGCTGTGCGCACACACACACACACACACACACACACACACACACACACACACACACACACACACACACACACACACACACACACACACACACACACACACACACACACACACAGATCAATTATTTAATCAGCCAGAGATGCGTGTGTGTGTGTGTGTGTGTGTGTGTGTGTGTGGTGTGTGTGTGTGTGTGTGTGTGTGTGTGTGTGTGCGTGTGTGTGCGTGTGTGTGCATGTGCGTGCATGTGCGTGCATGTGTATGCGAATGCATGTGCGCACGTGTGTAGTTTGCATTGATGTGTTGTGGATGTTAGATTTGAGTTCTGTTTTACAGCTGGCATCTCTTATCTGGATTGTGTCTGACTGATGAGATTTGGTATTAAAAGGCGTCTCTGGCGAAAACATTGAAATCCAATCTCACTTGGCCATGCTGAAGCACCCAGGAAATTACATCCCCTCGTTGTAATCTGTCTTGTGTTTGGATGTCCTTGTGCATGTTAAAATGATGATGGCGATGATGACTATTATTATTGAGGGGCGCTGGGCCCTCCTATAAACCACTATAGTGTAGATTCTGTCTCAACACAAATGAAAGTATTGTATATCTGATGTGTTTATTTGGAGAAGAGGTAATTGAGGGCCTGCATGGTTGTTGATGGCCTTATAGTGATCAGTATCTACTCTGTGTGTGATTGGGAGTCAGTGAAGATCACATAGGACCAACGTGACGTGGTCTCTGGTTCGATACCCTGTGGCACTCCTCGGGCATGGTGTTTGGGTAGGACAAGGTTGAGAAAGAATATAAAAAGGTTACTGCATTTGCACCACATTACAATAACAATTTAGGCATTTAGCAGATCCTCTTAATCCAGATAGACTTACAAAGTAACACGCTAATACATGATAAACATAACCAGTAAGGTGCCTGAGGGCGAGTGAGTCTGCGGTTCTGTTTGCAATGGGAAGTGCATTCCATAGCTTTGGAGCCAGGAGGGAGAATAGTAGAGTTTTAAGAGGTGTGGAGCATTATCCTGGCTTTTTTAGTGACCCTGCATCAGCTGATCTGTGTGTGCCGGAGGGTTTGTGGGGTTCGATCCGAGTTGCAAGATATGGAGCTGCCATACCTTTGGTTGCTTTGAATGCCAGCATCAGAGTTTGTACTCTGCAGCGACGGGGGCCCAATGGAGGGAGCAGAGAAGGGGCGAGATGTGATCATTTTGGCTGGTTGAAGAACAAGCAAGCTGCAGCATTTTGGATCAATTGGAGAGGCTCAAACGCACATGCCGGTTGGCCTGTAAGGAGGGAGTTGGAATATTGTGATAAGACTATAGTGCTTGGTTATGGTGTTGAGCTGACTCCTAGGTGAGGAAGGGTCTAATTCATAGAGTGTACTGTAAACCTACAGGATCGAGTGACTGCTGTAATGTGTGTTTTGAATAAGAGCAGACTGTCCAGCACAACACCAAAGTTTGCAATTAAGCACATTAAACCATTTAATGTAATGTCATTGTAGTTTAGACATCGTTGCATTTTTTCTATCAAGAGAGACAAAATGCACAGATTGAAGATGTTATATTTTGCTGCCGGTTCTCTCGATCCTGTTTGGCTCCAGTTTATTGTATTTCATACACTGTACTGCCTAGTAACTGTAGGTAAAATGTGAGGTTGTCTATGTCAGCTACATTGTTAAAAACACAGTAAAATTCTCACCTCAATAGACCCCAGAGGACCATCTCACAGATTTAATACTGACTAAAACCAGGTTGGTAATAAAGAAACTGTCTGTCTGTTCATTCTCTCCATCCATCGGCCCATGTAAGCCACAGATTTACCAGCTCTAATCACGTTTCGCAGGGTTTTTTATTTAATATATTTTTAATACCCAACTTGCATTTTTCATCAAATGATTTGAGTCAAGTCAAACTTGACTGATGTCAATGGCCAGATGAAGTCCAAGATCCACATTGGGGACCTGCTGTTCCCACGTGGATCCACATGATCCGGGGTGGTCTATAGACCCATGTGTGTTTGCTCACATTGTGTTCACACCCCCTGCTTGGTGGACTGGCGGTGAGGAGTGAAAGGTGATATGCGTAGCATATCCACTCAAGATGAACAAACAGATCTATTCTGCACATTACCGCACTGTGGAAAAACAGCAGCTAATCTGAAATAGCATCTCTCACACACCTACCTCATCTGTCACATTTAAACCTATTTATGTACATGCACATCACCGTCACATGCTCCATGCATAATTAACATCTGCGCGCATAACACATTTCATCACTGACTCCATATTCATCTGGTTATATCTATGAATGAATGAATGACTTCATTTAATTGTCTTCCCTCAAGGGATCATGACACCTTTTCATGCAGTTAGAATTATTCAGATAATTAGTTATCAGCAATGCTTCGCCTACTCAACATACAGAAAATACAAAGAACAAATGAAAGCAGAATTAAATAAAACAAAAATATCCCTTACTGGCTGTACATTGCTTTGTTCCTCAGGCCCCAGGCCTTTTCTATTTCGCAAATCAGATGGGTGCACTGCATACCTTCGATCATCTCTAAATGAGCTACTGAATTATCACTAATGTATGCTACGTACTGGCATCTGATCGATGGAGAAATCAAAGCAAATGCTTCACTACTAAATATGGATCATTGTGATGCCGGATCCATCCACCTCTCTGATCTGTCCAGCAGTCAGTCAGGCAGTGAATAGTGGTGATAGTGTGGCTCCATCCCTGGCAATCCAACAGTATGGTGATTCTGGGGTTTGGCTGGTTGGAATCAATATCCTTAATGCACGATAATGTCAGGCAGTTGCACTGCATTTCCAAGTAGCCGTGGTAGTATTATATAGCTACACATCGGTATTCCAAAGCACACTATTGCCACATTTTCAAACTGAACCCCTAACGGTACACAGAAGCCATGAGTTGTGTCGGGATGTCACTCTCTTCAACCACTTCTGTCTCGGAAATCACACATATAGAGCATTCATTTACTGAAATGTGTGAATTCCATTTTCTTTAAGCAATAGTTTTCACTGATCTACACCAGTGGTTTTCAACAGGTGGTCCGGGGACCACCAGTGGTCCCTGAGAGGATTCCAGGTGGTCCCCATTCTAAATGATGGAAAGTTGGTTTACCAGATGTAACTCTTATGACAGCGTAAAAATGAAACCATGTTCATGTTTACACTCTCAAGAGTTAAAATAATCATCTGAATTAGCCCAAGTCTACACAACTAGAAAATGTATTAATGGTTAATGGTTATTTTGATCTGTATGTTTGACTGTTTTGTTTCCAAAATCCAGCCTGGAATTCTGGACAAAAGCAAAATAAATCTTTAGTTTTGGGATCTGTGGGGCTAAAATGTCATCAAATGGTGGTCCTCCGTGGCTCAAATTCTGAATAAATAGTGGGCCCTGGTATGAAAAAGGTTGAAAACCACTGATCTACACAGTTGCAGTGTAAGTTGATAACCAATCCATGGCTGGTATACTGTAACACCAGCACCCATCTTATTTTATTAATTTATTAATTTCTTATTACATTTACATGTAGATTTCAAGTTCTTTTTTTCTAATCTTCCTCTTTACTCTCCATACTGTAATGAATGCTGGGACCCGACTGGAAACAAGACTGTGAGGTCTTTCGTCGGTCTTCCTTTTAGACCAATGCCATGTCTGACTGTATTACATACTGTTTACATTTTATTGTCTGATCAATCAATCAATCAATCTCATAAAATGGCTGCGATGGTATAGCCGCCTCCGTCCGGATGATGAAGTGAAACCAAATGGAAACAAAGGCTGTGCGTCAGGCTGTAGAACTGTGACTGAACCGTTACTGTACATCTGTCGGCGTCACGCGCCAAAACATAGGATACGTCAGCACGCAGCTCTACTTTCCCTCACCCCTGAAGCCATCATTAGTTCATATAGGCTGTGTTCTTCTAGGCTCCGTTAAGCCTGTCTTTTGATGTCTCTGCCCTTTGTTCCAGTTTGGGGGAAGGAGGAGGTATCTCTGAAGTCTGAAGACGTCTGGAAGAAGAACCTTCAACTCTCCTGAGGACGCCTGTGGAAAGTCTCCTGCTGCGTGCGCATATGTGAGTTTGTGTGTGTGTGTGTGTGTGTGTGTGTGTGTGTGTGTGTGTGTGTGTGTGTGTGTGTGTGTGTGTGTGTGTGTGTGTGTGTGTGTGTGTGTGTGCGTGCACGTGCGCATGCGTGCTGCATATTAGCGTATCAGGTAGGTGATTTGGAGAAATTGAGAAATAATTCATTGAGGGCTTCCCGTGGTCCTCACAAAGGCAAGTGGTTATTTAATGGTTTATAATGATTTAGGGAGTTAAGCTTTCAATTAGGAAAAAGATTCACACTGTGGGTTTTAAAAGTGTTAGAGCAAAGCCCACATTGTCTGCAAGGTGTTTGCTAGAACCACTGTAACCACTGACTGCAGTGCTTACCTACTACTTAGTTATCAATTGTAAATTTTCCCCTTGCAGTATATGAATCTGGAATGCAGTTGTATAATCTCAAAGAAAAAGTATAGGATATTGTCCCCAGTCTCCTGAGTGAGAGGTTTTGAAGAAATGCTAGGTTGTGTCAATATGCCCTCAAGTATTATCCTAATACCCGTGTGTGTGCATGTATGCGTGCACACATGTATGCATGCATGTATTGCTTTGCAAGAGAAATCTTCATTGCGATCAAATCCTTTGCAATGTCGCTCGCTCGATAAGATCTCTCTCTCGCTGGTGGTTGGATGATGTCTTATGTATACGAACAAATAGCGACCCCCTGTGAAAACGTGTTTATTCAGTGTCTCTGAGCCTGTGCGTATAGAAGTGCCACAGCTCTCTCTTGCATAGCGCCGGTCCCAGAGGCCCCTGGGTCTAATCTGTGGGGTCACAGGGGGTCCCGGGGGTTAGCCAACACGGGGCGCGGAGCCCTGCAGGGATCACACCTCCCGTCTGGGTTCACGTCACATGCGTGGCCCCTTTGTCTCCGTTAGCTGACATGGAACTCCGTAATCTCCTACCGAAAGAAAACACAACATTCACAACGTTCATCATGTGAGCAGAGAGGGCCATGAAATGGGTTGTATGTTCGTAAAGCATGTTTGGAACCTAAATTATACCTCTGTTTTTGTAATGTACTTATTAGTGTTATACACATACAGTAACATATGTAACCACTTTCAACATATTTTGCGCATGTCATCATGATACATGAAAACATTCCAACATTTTCCTATTGAAAACAAAAAAAGCTAAAATACAGCTCGACAAGCTTGCAGCCCGGCAGTTTTTTGGTTGTAGTGCAGTATAAAATAAGGCAGGGGTTTTCAGCAGGTGGTCCGTGGACCACCAGTGGTCCTTGAGAGGGTTCCAGGTGGTCCCCAGCTAAGTTGGTTAACCAGATGAAAAGTTGGTCAGCCAGATGTAACTCTTGAGTGCGTAAACATGAAACCAAATGGACCCTTGCGGGACCATTTGGTTTCATGTTTACGCTCTCAAGAGTTAAAATATTCATCATCTAAAATTAGCCCAAGTCTACACAACTAGAGAATGTAGAAGATTAATGGTCATTTGATTTACTCTACTTTTTCTGTTTTCCAGCCTGGAATTGTGGACAAAAAAAAAACAAAAGAAATCTTTAGTTTTGGGGTCTGTAGGGGTGAAAGTGTCTTCAAATGGTGGTCCGTGCGTGGCTCAAATGCTGAATAAATAGTTGGCCCTGGGATCAAAAAGGTTGAATATCCCTGAAATAAGGCACTGACGGGGGTAAAACAAATATGGAGGTACCAGGTTTCAGCCCGACGGTGTGAAATCTCAGAATATTCATCTTTTTTTTGTTATGTTTAGGCTCTCATCCAGCCCCCTCCCTCATTTCACCCCCCCCCCCCCCCACACACACACACACACCAGTCAGCTGACATCCAACCCCATAATACGTCTCATTATTCTTCCCATGACGAGACCCCCGTCCCCCTCCTCACTACTCCCTCCTCCTCCTTCCCTGCATGCGGGTTAAATAGAGAGGTCCTGAAGGGTCCACGGCTCTCTGCTACGGTCCAGGAACAGAGCTCTATCCCCGGGGTCCGGGGCTATAGCTGACCCACTGGCCCTCACGGGGGGGGCCGAGGAGGGTAGGGGACCTCCGCGAACCGGCTTTAATTATATTAGCGTCAAGTATTCAGACCCCTTGGCCTTGCCTTTCAAAAGCACTCTAAGTCAGGACGGCTTTCATCACCGGCTGATTCCACTAAATGGCTGGTTTTGTCCCTCGTCACAACAGTTTGCGGGACAAGGTCGCGGCGCATTCTTGAGGTTGGAGGATAAGAAGTGGCTCTTCGACCTTCTCTCTCTGTCGCCGCGGCGTCAAGAGGCTTTTCATGGCCGCGGCTTTTGTGGCGAGGAAGGCCCTATGACGGACAGCGATCGACTGCTCCGTCTGGGATTTACTCTGTATACGACGCGCAGACCGGGTGGTCAATGGGATATACATAATGATTATGGCTAAATGGATGGTGTAATGAGGTATAGAAGGGATTCATTCATTAAGCCTGGCGTCGCTATTTTATATTTTCACGCACGCCCTTTCATTTCTTTTCATTACGTTTTTGTAAAGGGAACGGAAATTCTGAGAGAAGATAAAGGATAGAAATAGCCGCAAAATTAATGTAATTAACATGCCGTTGGATTTGCTGCTATTCAAAATTGCAGCGTGTGCATTGCACTGTGATACAATGTGCAGCTTACACAATCGGTATTTTCCAATATGCAGAACACTAAAATTGAGGTTAAGTGGGTAACTCAAACAGGTGTAAAACATACGCTTGTGTATTTAACATGTAACATCCAGGTTGCCTCTCCCTGTATACAGAGATGTGCGTGCCGGTCCATCTCTCTCTGTGATGTTGGTCTCTCTGGGTGAGTAGTGTGCCCTCGGGGAGCCGACTGCAGGCTGGCCGCCATCCCAGTTGGACACACTTTAAACGTATACAAAATGAATAATTAACAGCCTCGGCGGAAAGGCAACGCTCCTAGCTGGCCCACATAATGCTGTATTCCGTGCATTATCATCTCCATCTCCCACTGGGCCCAGGCGATGAAATTAGCGCTGTGTTGCGCCTAATTGCTCGGCTCTAGCAAATTAACGGGCTCTTTACTCACCTCTGTCTGCCGCGAAATGCTTTTCAAGCTGTTTTGTCTCTGTGTATAAATCGACATATTTACACATGAAAGGATTACGCATCTCCCTTAATTACGCTGAGTTTGCAGCGGCATTGTTATGGCTAAGATATCACACACACGCAAGCGTACGTGCGTGCGTGCGCACAAACAACAATCGCAAGTGGCACTGATTGTTGAGCATTACCAGCTCTGTTCTGGTGTTTGTCAGCGCCGCAGTGATTGCCTCAAACCGATGTAAGCGCTCCCCATCGCATTCATAATGGAAGCCACATTGATCTACACTGCTAGCGCTTGTTGCTAATGGTAATGGCCGTTGTAATTTGCAGAGATATACTGTGCTCGGCGCGGCGGGTTGTTCCCATGTACGTTTTGTGCGTTTTTTTCCTTTCGCTGCAGATCCCCCTTTGCGCTGTAGCTCCAATGGCCTCAATAAATACAAGCTTTTAGCCGTGCCACCAGCAATGAAGGCACTTCATTGTATTTATGGGCCCCAATAACATTAAGACTTTAAAAGTAGATGTCGGCTAAATGCTGTTTCCAACTCTGTAAGACAGGCCTCTTTAAATCAGACAACACTTAAGCACTTTTCTTTGCTGAGACCAGGCAACGGTACGCGGGAGATACATCTGCTGTCCTTGCAGCTTAATGAAATGTACTGCACTTTAATTCACGTGTTATTGTACTATTCATAAAGAGGTAGCATTTCAACATGAAATAAACATTAACCATGATCACAACTATAGGTTACCCTAGACATAAACGTAACAGAGGGAGAGGAGAGAGAGAGAGAAACTCTCTACACAGATGTGCAGATGTGTCATACCGATTTAGCATGTGTGTATCTGATGAGCATGTCTCAATGGTTGCCTCTGCATGTGTGTGCATGTGTGCACATGTGTGCACACGCTTGCACTACACGCATGTATCTCTCTCTGTCTCTCTCTCTCTCTGTGTCTCTCTCTCTCTGTCTCTCTCTCTCTCTGTCTCTCTGTCTCTCTGTCTCTGTCTCTCTCTCTCTCTCTGTCTCTCTGTCTCTGTCTCTGTCTCTGTCTCTCTCTCTCTCTCCCTCTCTCTCTCTCTCTCTCTCTCTCTCTCTCTCTCTCTCTCTCTCTCTCTCTCTCTCTCTCTCTCTCTCTCTCTCTCTCTCTCTCTCTCTCTCTGTAGATGAGTATAGATTAGCAGCCTCCTCCTACCAGCTTAGGTGAATCAGTTGCCATGGCAATCGTACCCAAATAACTAGCAGCGGCGGTGGCATGTTAATAACGGTTATTATTGTGTGAAATTATCTTCAGAACAGTACAGAGGGGAGAGAGAGAGAGAGAGAGAACAGCTGTTAAAACTGTCACTGAACTCATGAACACCACAATCTAATGAATGCAGTAATGATTAATAATAATGCATATACTATAATCGACTTTGAAAAGTCTTGTTACAATTTACCCTTAGGTTCTAGTACAAACCAGTGGAGCGTTGCAAGCTTGTGGATCTGCTCTTTCAATATTTTTTTTAATTATTTTGATAGTGTCTTATTTATTATTTACTTTTCTCTATTCCACAACATACAGTGTATGTAGGGAACCATCACACAAGTTAATGCAGTCACTCTGCTTGACTGTTGGATTTATACTGTATATTGACAAAATGTGTGAATAAAAGTGCATTTATGCATGCCTGAATGTGAAAACACAAGTAAAGCTACAAGTCTCACATCCATTCTGCTGAAGATATACAGTACTGTATGTATAGTGGTAGTTTTCAACCAGTGGTCTGGGGACCACCAGTGGTCCCTGAGAGGATTCCAGGTGGTCCCCAGCTAAATGATGGACAGTTCGTAACCAAATGGACCCCTCATAGATCTGTAACTCTTGAGACCGTTAAATGAAACCAAATGGACCCTCACTGTATCATTTCATGCTCTCAATAGTTAAATTATATTCAAACATCTGAATTACTTTATTTTCAATTTTCTTTAGAATCCTTAATTTTGGGTCCCAGAGACTAATGGTGATCCGTGGCTAAAATGCAGAATAAATAGTGGGTCCTGGTATGAAAAAGTTTGAAAACGACTGATGTATAGGATCAATACAGGTGAAATTCTGCTCTTTCCTTTGTCACTGATCGGCGGTTGTAACATGATAGATCAGAACCAAAACAAAACCTTTTTTTTGTTTTCGAATGGGGAAGAAAATGCAGTTTTAATGGGACTACAGGACATTTCCACCCAGGGACATTCATCAGGTGCAAGGTGAGGGTTAGACGGCGCAGAGACACAAACGGCTTACTGGGTTTTGTAAACAGGTTCATAGAGGTCTTATTACCAACCTGCAGCTTCACTGATAGTCCACGCAGTTGCAGAATATTGGTTGGTGTGTGCGTGTGTGAGCGTGTGCATGTGTGTGAATGAGAGAGAGAGAGAGAGAGAGAGAGAGAGAGAGAGAGAGAGAGAGAGTGTGAATGAGAGAGAGAGAGAGAGAAGAGGGGATTGCTCATCTTCCATTGATATTTCAGCTCTCACGGCATTCAGGAGCTCTGATAATAAGTCTATTTATCTATGTGAAGGGCCTTTATCCACGGGGGAGAGGAGGGTGGGTGGTGTGGTGCGGTGGTGGTGGTGGTGGTGGTGGTGACTGAGTGAGAAATATAGGGACTGAAACAGAGAAAGTGCGACAGAAACAAAGAAACCAAAGAAAGGTGTCAAGAGAGAAAACGATGCAAAAAATAGAGCGGTGTGTGCTGGTGGTGTCTTGGATGCATGTTGTCTTCTCTCTCTCTCCCCCATTGCCATGGCAACGTTTGATACAGCACATTAATGGATGGTTAATATAGGCTCTCTCTCTCTCTCTCCTCCAACAGCCACCGCGTCTGTTATTGTTTGTCAGCTTTCGTTGAAATGAATCAAAGGCGCTTTTCTCCTGATAGGAGATGGCTCTGATGGACCGCAGTCATAACAGTCCATCCGTGCACTCCTGCAGCGGAGTGTAAGTACTTTCTGCCAGAGCTTTGAGCCCCTTTGGCAAGGGAAATACCCCCCAACTCCCCCCCAAAAAAGCAGATCGGAGCCCTTTGAAGCTGGTTTTTGGAAGTGTTTGTGAAGACACAGATTGTCAGAAGTGTGTTGTTGTGCACAGACAAAGCCTGCGTGCATGGGATCACACGCTGGGTCATCTGCTGCAGGATGAACAGGCTGGATGGAAAGGGCTCCCTTAGGGGATCTTATTAGGTAGATTTGCTTAATACTTGCAGTGCCCCTAGTGGTCCAACATATATTACACCCCATGCAGCCACCAATAGCAGTCAATAGTGTAAACTAGCTTCTGGGGATTCCCCACAGTCAGAGAGGAAGAGAGGGGGAAAATGTTGTGATCAGCAGGCAGTATTTTGCCTGCAAACCGTTAAAAAAAATCAATATGAGGATCTAAATGAAGGCTGCTTTTCACAAAAGAATTGATAATCTATTGTGAGAAAAGAGTGTGCAGAGTTTTTGCTTTGCAGTCCTAGATTTAACTATACACAGGTCTGGTGTCAGGGGGCAAGACCTGCATGGTCTTGCTGTAGCTATGTCATGTAGTATTTCATTACAATTTCTGAGTTATTTGGACTTTACTTGAGCATTTACAAATTCCAATGCTTCTCCTCCTTCTACTCCTCTCTGATCCTCAGGCTGTGTTTTGACTGTCTCTAATTAGGTTTTGGACTAAAGATATCAATGACATTTCAACATTCTGTATTGGTCTTGTTTTGCAATTTGGGTTACATTGTTGCCTTGGTTTTCTTTCTCTTATTTTCTAGTAGTGTTTTGTGATTTCCTGTCTGCCATCTCCTGCCTTGTCTACCTTGTGATTAGTCTAGTTTCCCACCTGTGTGTGGCCTGTGAGCCTATGCACAGCTGTTGCAGTTCACCTGTGATTTTATACAATGTGATTGGTTGTCTATACGCACTGTTTCATAGTTATTGTATTGGCATCCATTTTCAAACTCTGCCTGAAGAAGACTGAAAGGCTGAAACATTGCTCCTGACTCTTATTAAATAAATGCTCATGTACGTGGCTGTGTGTGGGTCTCCACTCATCAAATGTCAGCTGCTCTGCCCAGACCAATGCACCTGCTCAAAATAAAATCGGATGTGCAAAAGTTGTCTCTCTCGAGAGAGAGAGACATGTGACGTGAAATCTTCTCAAAAAGCTATAGCTGTACAAACCGTATACATATGATCCAAGCTCACTCTCACCCAGTCCCTATAGGCTTTATGGGACTGAGCAAAATATATAGTAAAAAGATGTATTGTCAAGATTTCAAACAGGATTTTGGCTGTTCCTCTGTACAGAGCCAGAGAGGTGCGTTCCAGACACGTTGTCTTTGTGAGCAACAGAGTGAAGAGTGCAAGGGTGTCTCTCCTCCAGCGGCGGATGTAACATTTCCCAATTGGGGGGGCAGGAGAAAATGGTATGGGGCCAGCTTCATTGCCCGTGGCGCGAAGCGACGCGGGCGATGAAGCCGCACCCATCATTTGAAGCCGCACTTTCATTTGAAATATCTTGGGTTGTTTTGCATGCCATCATGTTTGGTGGGGCAGACTGGGCATTGCAACCCCATGCCCATGCCTAGATCCGCCCCTGTCCCTCCAGCTGTGGGGGAGCGGCGGGGCAGCTGCTGTCCCCCCCCCCCCCCACCCACCCTGGACCAGGTTCAGACTGCAGGGGAAGGAAGCAGTCGACCAAATCTGCGTTAAGGTTCTTAACCTGAGCTCCTTGGCAAGGATTGAAGGAGCCGAGGTGGACAGAGCTTTTCCTTTGTGTCCGGCAGACGTCTCCTTGAAAGGCTTCCGGCGGCACCCGCACATGAAAGCTGGAAGTTAGTTGAAAAGCTGACAGAAGAGTTCCACTGTAAAGCGCCTTGGATAAAGGCGCTATATAAATGCACCGTTTACCATTCCCGATGGATCCTCTGGATATGTTTGTGCCAATCTCAGAGTTAAAGGAGATGTAGCCTGGCCTTACCTGAAATGATTTTGGCATTGGGGGGGGCGGGATGCCGTCCAAGTTTGGACGGCAGATGAGCTGATCTGATTTTATCTCAACATATCGTCATCCCCGGCCCCTCCCCCGCCCCTCCACTGCTGTGCTGTCACATCATTTGGAGCGACGCCCACCCCTAAAAGTTGACTTAAAGGGGAACTACACCCATTTTCAACATTTTAATATTTCATTAATATACCTTAGAGATGTTTGTGTGGACATGATGAAAAGGTTCCCCCAATTCTGTTTTTCCTAAAAATGGAGTTTTGAAGAAACCATCAACATGGTGAAATACATCTGATGACATCATCAAGATGTATTTCACCATGTTAATGATTTTTCTTTCAGGCCCCTTTTTCCTGAGAGGGTACAAATGGATAGCGGGTCCATTTGGTTCACATTTGTATCCTCTCAGGAAAGTTTTGAAAATGGGTGGAATTCCCCTTTAAGTTTTTATTTTAGTCCATGCCTAACAGTTCATTAACTATACCCATGTTTAGGGGAGGGGATGATGTTGTAATGTCACTGTAATGTCTTATTGCTCATTTTTGTTTCCATGGTAACAAAAACACAAGGAAGACATAATGTATTTTAAAATGATAACAATTATAATAATAATAATATCTGGGACTTATAGAGCGCTTTTCAAAATACCCAAAGACGCTTTACATGTGTGGGGCTGGTAGGGTGGGGCGAGGGGGGCAAAAGGAGACAACTTTATTATAGTAAAAAATAAAAGAAATAAAAACATTACAAGAGACAGCCAACTACATGTCAACTCGGGAATGCCTTCCTGAACAAGTGGGTCTTCAGCACGGATTTGAAGGATGAGAGTGTGGGAGCATCACGGATTTTGGGAAGACCATTCCAGAGGGTGGGGGCGGCCACCGAGAACGCCCTATCTCCCCAGGTCTTTAGTTTGACTTTCTTGGGGACCACAAGCAAGCCTGCATCACTGGACCTGAGGGAGCGAGAAGGGGCGTGTGGCGTGAGGAGAGCAGAGAGGTAGGGGGGGGCCAGGTTATGGAGTGACTTATAGGTGGTGAGTAGTATTTTGAATTCAATTCGTTGTTTCACGGGGAGCCAGTGGAGGTCACGGAGGACTGGGGTGATGTGGTCTCTGGATCGGGTGGAGGTGAGAAGTCTGGCAGCTGAATTCTGAATGTATTGAAGTTTATTGAGGGTTTTTGCAGTGGTACCATATAGGATGCTGTTGCAGTAGTCGAGGCGGGAGGAGATGAAGGCATGAATGAGGGTTTCGGCAGCAGAGGGTGTCAGGAAAGGGCGGAGACGGGCAATGTTTTTAAGGTGGAAGAATGCAGTTTTTGTAATGTGGTTAACGTGAGGGAGGAATGAGAGGGAAGGGTCAAAGATGACTCCAAGGTTGCGGATTTGTTTAGAGGTTTTGACAAGGGTGCCGTCGATGCTGAGTGAGAAGTCCTGGGTGGAGCGGGTGAGGGAGTCTGGACCGATAATGATTATTTCCGATTTGTTGCAGTTGAGTTTCAGGAAGTTCTGTTGCATCCAGTGTTTTATATCTGTGAGGCAGTTGGTGAGAGTTGAGTGGGTGGCTGCAGTAATGGCTGGGGTGGATAGGTATAATTGTGTGTCATCGGCGTAGCAATGGAATTGTAGTCCATGTTGGCGGAGGATGTGACCAAGGGGGAGGATGTAAATGATGAAGAGCAGAGGGCCTAGCACGGAACCTTGAGGGACACCATGGGTGACTGTGGCAGTGGAGGAGGTGCAGTTATTGATTGATATGAAATGCTGACGGTCGGAGAGGTAGGACTGCATCCAGGAGAGGGCGGTGCCAGATAAACCAAGGGAGGAGTGGAGTCGGGAAATGAGGATGGAGTGGTTGATGGTGTCGAAGGCAGCGCTGAGGTCAAGGAGGATGAGGATGGAGAGGGAACCAGAGTCGGCAGAGCGGAGGATGTCATTGGTGACCTTGAGGAGAGCTGTTTCTGTGCTGTGGTGAGAGCGGAATCCGGATTGGAAGGTTTCAAAGAGGTTATTGTCGTCAAGGTGGGATTTGAGTTGGGAGGCAACGGCTCGTTCTAGTATTTTGGAGAGAAAGGGGAGGTTGGAGATGGGTCGGTAGTTGTTTGGGGTGTTAGGGTCAAGACCAGGTTTCTTGAGGATGGGGGTTATGGCAGCCAGCTTGAGGGTGGGAGGGACAAAACCTGATGACAGAGAGGAGTTTATTATATTGATGATGAGTGGTGAGAGTGTTGGAAGGCAAGCAGTGACTAGGTTGGATGGGATAGGGTCAAGGATGCTGGTGGAGGATTTCATGCCTGAGGTTATGGAGGTTAGGTCGGATGTGGTGATTTCAGCAAAAGAGCTGAGTGGATGGTTGGGGGGTAGCAGAGGGTCAGGTTCGGGGGGGTGGGAGGTGGTAGGAGAGGCGGGGCTAAGTTCAGAGTGGATATTGTCAATTTTGGATTGGAAAAATGAGAGGAAAGATTCACATTTGGCTGTAGTGAATGAGGTGGAGGTGGTGTCCATGGGATTGAGAAGTTTGCTTATGGTGGAGAAAAGTGTCTTGGGGTTATTACTGCCAGATTGGATGATTGATGAATAGTGGGAGGCACGTGCTTTGTTGAGAGCGTCTTTGTATTGTTGTTGGTGGAGGTTGTACATGTCCGGTTTTCTTTGAAAGCCGTTCTAGTTGCCGGCCCTTGGCTTTAAGTTGACGGAGGTGGTCAGAGTACCAGGGGGCAGAGTGAGTGTAGGAAACAGATTTGGTTTTTGTGGGGGCGAGCTGGTTGAGACAGGAGGATAGTGCGTTATTGTATTTATTTACCAGATCTGTGGGGGTTGAATTTGAGCAGGGGGCATTCGTGGAGATTGAGTCGGACAATAAAGCTGACAGAGTGGGGGTGTGGATTGATTTAATGTTTCGAAATGTGATGAGTCGTTGCTGCTTGAAGAGTGGGGCGGGAATGTCAATGTCCAGGGTGAGGGCTAGGTGGTCCGAGAGTGTGTCCGTGAGGTTGAAGCTGGTGAGGTTGCTGATGTTGATTCCAGTGGTGTGTCCTTTTTTATGGGTGGGAAAGTCAACGTGCTGTGTAATGTTGGAGTTGAGGATATCAAGGAATTCAGTGGCTGTAGCACAGGAGGAGGAGTCTACGTGTAGATTGAAGTCACCCAGAAGTAACACAGATGGAGAAATGGCGCATAGTTGAGTGAGAAATTCAGAAATGTCAGAGAGAAATGTGGTGTTGGGTTTTGGGGGGCGGTAGATGACTGCTGTAACCAGGGGTTTGGGGCCAGGCAGCTTGAAAGCCTGGTGCTCAAATGAGGAGGGGGTTGTGATGGTTATAGGACTGGGTTTTAAGTGGTGGCGGTGTATAGTAGCGATACCACCACCAGCACGACCATCACGTGGTTTATCCATGTAAGTGTATCCAGAGGGTGTAGCTGTGTTAAGTTGGGTGTATTCCAGAGGTTTTTGCCAGGTTTCAGTTATACAGAAAAAGTCTATGTTATTGTCCGTTATGAATTCATTGAGAATTGAACCTTTTTTGTTTAAAGACCGTGAATTGAACAGAGCGAATTTGAGAGATGGATGGTATTGAATCGGTGGGGGGCTTTGGGCAATGGACAAAGGACTGCAGAGCGCACGTGGGGTTTGTTGTTGTTGTAGCGAGTGACGTCACTGGGGCGGGGCGGTTGCTAGTCCAGAGTGATGGGATACAGTGGTGGTCGGCACGGGAGTATGAAAACTTTCTGATGGAACTTCTGTGGATGTATCTGACTCGGCGAAATAGTCCATGTTTTTTTATTGCTGATGTAATGTGCGGTGGAAGGATGATGCGTGAGTTGAGATTGAGGAGTTGTTGGGCAGAGTACTTCAGGGACATGCCAACGATGCTGCTGCTGACAATGGAGGATGTCAGCCGAATATCGTTGGGCAATGGCCGCACACTTGTTGGCCAGAGGTGGAACGATAGGCTCAACAGGGCGAAGATCCACAACAACATGACAGAGAGAGGAAAAAGCGGCTGCGTGTTGTTGTTGTTGTTGTTGTAGCTGCTGCTAGCTATGGCTGTAGCCAGCCAGGCTAGTGCTCGTCTTCCTCAGCCAGCGAGGGCAAGCGGTAAGAGGACAGTAGGATGGCTGTCCCAAAACCTCTCAGAGGCAGAAAGAGGCACCGCTGGCCTGGGGGTGCGGGTTACGAGGTCCACTGACAGACGGAACTGCGCGGAGCAAATGCTAGTCGCCGGCTAGCCCTGAAGCCGCCGGCTAACTAGCTGTCCAGTCGAGGTGGCCGCCGGCTAGCCCTGAAGCCGCCAGCTGACCAGAACGCTTTCCAGCCGAGAAGATCAGATCGAACCGATCGCCAGCTAGCCCTGAAGCCGCCAGCAGATCGGGATGTTGCTGGAGGGACAATCCGAGCTCCGAGTCCAGAGAGAGGAGCTTACAGTGGCAGTGTTGTTGGTGGTAGCCGAGGCAGTGGAGCCAGGTAAGAAAAAACAGTCTCGTTGTGTAAAGATCCAGTTGGAGCCAGGTGACAAAAAGGAGCAGAAGTGTAGAAGGCGGTGGCATAAAAACAAATTACGAAACTAGCCGCTAAAAAGCAAAAACTAGGCTAAGGTTCGGATGGAGAAGCGGCGAACAAACGAGACGCCTGCGTCCTTATCCCATCCCTAGAATCGAGCAGGTTCAACTTGAGAATGGGAGCAATCACTGCTCATTGATGCGTCATTTAGAAGTGTGGTGCGCGCTGTGAAATTCCTCTCTGTATGAACGGTGTCGTGTGAAGCACCAACCTTATGTCATCAATCTACTTTTACAATAGACCCATTTACAGATCAAATGGTTGATTGGCTCGAAACCATTGCCTTTGAAGTGAGTGAGACATGTAACATGCCATCTGTGTCCTTTGAATCCAGACTCCTACAGTAGATAGCACAGTTTTCATATCCCTGCGTAGCCCAAGGCCAGGTGAACATACTGTATAATTACCGCCTGACGATACACGAAACAACCCTGAGGAGACAGTCCACTGCAGCTATCAATAACTATAGACATACATCAGTTCGTACAGTACATGTAGGTCACCAGTACAGGGGCGGATGTAACATGTCCCATTTGGGGGGGCAAGAGAACATGTTGGAGGGGCAAGAGAAAATGGTATGGGACGGCTTCATCGCCGATGAAGCCGCAACCATACCATTTTCGGTTACAGGACTCTTATTAGACAAGTAAAGCATCAATAATTAGTTGTTGTTGAATGTTGCAACAGACACGCAGCATGCATAAAGCTAAAGGTCTGACTCAGAGAGTTTTCTGTTTTCAATGATCATTTTAAATATAAGCACTTTCATTTGAAATATCTTGGGTTGTTTTGCATGGCATCATGTTTGGGGGGGGCAGACTGGGTATTTAGGGGGTCATTGCCCTCCCATGCCCATGCCTAGATCCGCCCCTGCACGAGTACCTCTTAAAAAATAAAAAGCATGGGAGCAGATCAGTTTCTGGGGAACGGGAGGAGGTGATAAGGCAGGGGGGGAAGAGAATTGTAGTTGTATACACTGCAGTGATGCACTGACTACTTACCTAGCAGTGTGTTTTCTGCTATCAGATTGAGACCCTGCAGGGACATGTGTTTGTTCAGTGTCCATGGTAGGGGCGGATCTAGACATAGGCATGGGGGGGCAATGCCCTCCTAAATGCCCAGTCTGCCACCACCAAACATGATGGTTTTCCACACAACCCAAGATATTTCAGTGCTTATATTTAAAAAGTATTTGAAACACTACTGAAAATGGTATGGGGGTGGCTTCATCCCTTACCCTTTTCTTCTGCCCCCCAATTGGGAAATGTTACATCCGCCCATGGCTGTCAGCAGACTGAGCACTGTTTGAGTTTTAAGGTGACTTTTATTTTTTTAGGGTGGATGTTTAGTTTGGTTTGTTTATCTTTGGCTCAAACTTCTGTGCTATAGGAAGAAGATTGCACACATGTTGATGAACATGTCTGGTCCAATGACAGACACAAGGCTTCTGCTAGGCAGGCCATCTGGTGGACATGTAGGAACTGTAGGAGCCGCTGGACGTTCTTTATAGGCTGGGATATTAACCAAAAATACTATAAATGTACCGATCGCTATAGAACCACTTCTCTTCTCTTCTCTTCTCTTCTCTTCTCTTCTCTTCTCTTCTCTTCTCTTCTCTTCTCTTCTCTTCTCTTCTCTTCTCTTCTCTTCTCTTCTCTTCTCTTCTCTTCTCTTCTCTTCTCTTCTCTGTCCTGAAGCTGAAACTATTTTCAAGGCCAGAAGGCAAATCATCTCTCAGTATACATCAGTAAAGACACGTTTAATTATAAGTTTTATTATAAGAAAAGAAATTGAATTAAGTGATGTGTTCAGATATGGCCTGAAGCTGTAGATAGAAAAATAAGAAAAAGAATTTTAAAGAACCTTTCAAATTGAGAATTTAAAAAAGTTTACCGTCATGAGCAGTGTTGGTCAATATTACTTAGAAAAGTAACTTCTTTACTTTACTCGTTACCCCTTAGACAAAGTAATATCATTACTTTACTTATTACTGGAATTGAAGAGTAATATATTACATATTACGTTATTACTTTCCCAAGTTCCCAAGCCATTGAAAAAATAGAGATGTACAACATAATCTGTTTAGCGAGCTTTTTTTTAGAACTGAATCCAATTTATTGGAATAATAATAGTCTCCAATCTCACAAACTGCACCTGAAAAAAAAAGCCAACAAAATCTGTGTCTTTGACCTTTTACTTTTTCACAATTGTTTTCAAAGACAGTTGAGGTCTTGTATTTAAAAATAAAATACAAAATAAAGCAGCAAGCGATTTGTAATGTACATAACGCAGGATGCAGCATGTGGACTAGATCTACAATCTAGTGCACATCTCTGTTGTTACAGTACCCGTCGATAGCTTGTAAATCTGTTCTATTTTTGAATGCAACAAAAAAAGTAACTTGGCGTTACTTGCAAAGTAATGCGTTACTTATTACCCATTTTTGCAGAGTAATCTCGTTACTTTACTTTTTGGAGCAAAAGTAATAATATTACAGTAATATGTAATCTAAAATTAGTTACTGCCCAACACTGGTCATGAGAAACTTTTCAGTTGTTCATGTTTCAGGGAAGTTATTGTTAAGATTTGATTCACGCTGATGGGACAGAGATAAACAATTTATTCTCTTCAACGGTTTGAAGTGGAAAACAGTCAGAGAAAGTTTAACACACGTGCACACACATAAGCTTGCATGCATGCCGCACACACACACACACACACACACACACACACACACACACACACACACACACACACACACACACACACACACACACACACACACACACACACACACATACACACACTTTTGCCTGAGGGAGCGAGGGCATTAATCAGAGCGAGTGACAGACTCTTAGTGAGCCCATTGTGTGCGAGTATGTGTGTCGAGTGTGTGCACAAGTGTGCGTGTGCATGTGTGCGTGCGTGTGTGCATGTGTGCATGTGTATGCACACACGTCCATGCATGGGTGTGCGTTGGCATGCACGTTGAAGTGTCTCTGTGAACATCGGGTGATAAAGCAGTCAAACACACACATAAAGCCACACATATAGCGGGTGTGAACAGGAGATGAAAGGCTAAGATGGGGTACAGGGGTGTGTGTGTGTGTGTGTGTGTGTGTGTGTGTGTGTGTGTGTGTGTGTGTGTGTGTGTGTGTGTGTGTGTGTGTGTGTGTGTGTGTCCATCTGTGGTTAATAATGTTTAGCACATATGAGGCCTTCTACTGCACCTCCTGCTACCAGCCAAATCACACACATCTGGAGCATGCATGCGCGCACACATGAGCGCACGCACGCACACACTCACATGCACGCATGTCGCACGCATGCTGCACGCATGCTTGCAGAGAGCAGAGTCAATGTGTTTCTATATACACTGGCCAGAACACCTAGTGCCACGTGTATTCATTTATCACTGCCTATACTGTAGGTCTGTGCGTGCGTGCGTGTGTGTGTGTGTGTGTGTGAGACATTATGTGCTGATCTGTGTTTGTGCAGGTGTCTTTTACTTGCATACACTTCAAGACTTAAAGGTGCTGCAGAGAAAAAGAAAGAGGAAAAAAGGAAAGGGTGAGAGCCTGCACGCGGTGTGTTTGTGTGTGTGTCTTCAGTGAAGTTGACTACTGTATAAAGTCTTTTAATATTCATCACAATGCATTGTAACGAAAGGTAATTAACATGGTCAACACACGCAGGTCAACTCTTTGCTCGCTTATACTTGCTTTGCCTGGTCATCTATGGAATCCGCTGATGACATCCACTAAAGTCCCTAGCGGCACATCAGGTGTTCTGACACCAAGGTCAAAGAGCAGACAGGCAGAACAGCGGCTCCACGCTCCTCCATATCCCTGCATGCTGCTTGGCTGTAGATTTGGTCGGGGTGGCCAAGCTGAACGAGCCAATAGAGGAAGCTTCAGCATTACAAGGGGCATAATATGAGTCAGTTCCTCGGACTGATGAAATTATCCAATTCCGTCACATTCAATTGGGGGATATTTTGGGTAATTCCTGTGCATGCAATGAGCGGATTCATGCTAAACCGAGAGTGGTACATTCCAGTGGAAAGGGTAGCCCAAGACAACCTGGGATGGATTCACTCCCCACGAGAGCCCTTGGTGTGCAAAATTTTAGCATGCGCAAATTTCTGATATTTCGTTTTTGATTTGCATCATCTTTTTAGCGTAAATTTAACAACGAACAGTCACTGAAGTGCCCCAGAAGCTCTTCTCAGGGCCTCAAAAACTAGTATTGTGCGGTCCAGTTTCCATGAAGGGCAATACAAGTCGCCCTAACCTCATGTCAATGCCAAGGAAGTCAGTTTCACCATGTTCTCGCTGTG
>CM076978.1:16812094-16822094 GCA_039105355.1 Benthosema pterotum
TGTGTGAGCAGCCTCCTCGTCTCCAGCACTTCTTTCATCCTCTCTTCTCTCTTTACACCCTCGCTCTCCTCCTCCTCCTCCTCACTCTTTGTCTCGCTCTCTTCATCTCCATCCCGACTCTCCATCTCTCACTGTTTGTCAGCCTTCCCCAAGTGCCTCTCCTTTCTCTCTGCCTCGCTAATGCCTCTCACTTTTGCCCTACCCTACCCTACCTCCCCTCTCTATTCCTCTCTCTCTCCCTCTCTCTCTCTCTCTCTCTCCTTATCGGCGCTGGGGATGAATGCTGAAAGGAGAGGAGGCTCAAATTCGATGCCTCGCGTGTGGGAACCGCATCATGACCGGCAGCTCAGAGAGCAGGGGCGGATCTAGGCATGGGCATGGGGGGCGGTTTCCCCCTAAATACCCAGTCTGCCCCCCCAAAACACGATGCCTTGCAAAACAACCCAAGATATTTTAAATTAAAGTGCTTATATTTAAAATAAATGGAACACTACTGCTACTAAGTCCTGTAGCCGAAAATGGTATGGCGCCCCCATACCATTTTTTCTTGCCCCTCCAACATGTTCTCTTGCCCCCCCCAATGGGACATGTTACATCCGCCCCCGTCTGAGAGAGAGAGAGAGAGAGAGAGAGCGAGAGAGGGAGAGAGAGAGCATGGTAAGGTATCTCCTCGGTGGCATGCTCGATAGAACACACCCTCTCGTCTTACCTGCAGTCTGAATAGCGTCTCTGTTGCAGACACACAGGCGGGGGGGTGGGTGTACGGGGGGTCTGAATTGAATCGGAGTGTTACTGAGCACGTTTAGACCACTGTTGACCTGGCAGACAGGCAGCCAGGCAGGCCGACAGACAGATTTATATACTGTATGTATATTGCAGGGCTCTGCAACTGGGACGGGGGAAAAAATCGCCCACGGTCATTTTTAGCGTAAAGTCGGCCCAAACCAGCCAACCACCACAACCAGCGTGCAGGTAGTGGAAACTCTAGCCACGCTCTGTCAGCCCACACACAAACAAAGAATACCACCACTTTTACACAACAACAACATAAATGATGCAAACCAACAGACAACTACACGTATCCCCCTCTCTCTGTCTCTCTTTGTCTCTCTGATAAGCACTACCTAGCTCTCCTCTTCTTCATATAATGCTTTGTTCCTCTTCCTCCTCCAACATCCACCCACCGCACCCTATCATGTTCAATTATTCAGAAAGGAGTCAATTAGACAGTGAATTATTTATCGCTTAAGTGTCAATATTTGGTAAACAATCTAATGCCAACAATCTCATGGGCCGGTCTGACGGCCATAGTATAGTGTCACCACCATGGCAGATGACGTGTGTGTGTGTGTGTGTGTGTGTGTGTGTGTGTGTGTGTGTGCGTGTGCGTGTGCGTGTGCGTGTGCGTGTGTGTGTGCGTGTGTGTGTTGTGCAGTGTGTAGGTGTGTGTCTGTGCGCCGGCATACAATTCAATAGTTGAAGGTCGCCAACCATGTCAGTTTAGCTTTGATGTCAAATGTTACTAAATAATTCACAGGATTGTTGATATATGTGCTGGTTTGTTATTGAAGGTCTGTTCCTCCAATTAGACAGTACAGTAACATCAACCACATGGGCCCAGCAGCCATGCCATGAAAGCCAACAATTTTCGCGCAAATGGCGCTTTGCATGATTAGCTCCGGACTGACTGACTGGCTGGCTGTAAAATCATAATAAACAAAAACATGTAGCCGTAGCGAATAATTGGGCCTTGATCTCTTTTTGTGGCAGCACTTATGAGACTTCGATCATATGACACTCAAGTGTGGAGATGACGTAATATACTGGCAAGCAGAACAGGAGCATCATGAGCAATAACACCAGACTCAATCTAATGCCGATGTTCAGAGCCATGATTCTGGTGCCACAGCACTGTCTGAACTGAAATAAAAGGGACTGTTGTAATGCGTGTATTAACGACTTTATGTATTATTTGCTTTAGTCACCTTTGTTTATTATGTGGACTAGTCATATACTATGCACTTCATGGTAAATGGTGCATTCATGCCTCTGCTTTTTATTTTATAATTATATAGTCCAGGGGTTTTCAATATGTGGTCCGGGGACCACCAGTGGTCCCTGAGAGGATTCCAGGTGGTGCCCAGCTAAATGGAAAGTTGGTTAACCAGATGTAACTCTTTGAGAGCGTAAACATGAAACCAAATTGACCCTTGCGGGTCCATTTGGTTTCATGTTTACGCTCTCAAGAGTTAAAATATTCCTCATGTGAATTAGCCCAAGTCTACACAACTAGAGAATGTAGAAGATTAATGGTCATTTTGATCTGTATGTTTGCCTGTTTTGTTTTCTTTGAAATCCAGCCTGGAATTGTAGGCAAAAGCAAAAGAAATCTTTAGTTTTGAGGTCTGTGGGGCTGTAAAACGTCATCAAATGGTGGTCCGTGGCTCAAATCCTGAATAAACAGTGGGCCCTGGTATGAAAACCCCCAATATAGTCTATATACTCTTCTATAATGGATGCAATGGTTAGCCTGCACAGTTAAGACTTTCACCCACCTTATTGTGATAATAATAAATATAATATAATAAAGTGTATCAGCTGAAAAGAAGTTGTTCCATAACTTTGGTATATCCATGGCACCCTGCCAGCATAGTAGCCTAGCTAGGCAATACATCAAAACCACATTTTTAGACTATAGCAAGCTGGTGTTTTGTATAACTTGAAGTTGGGTCAGTGCTGTCCGTCTGTCCACATGCTAACGTTAAAACCCACTAAAAATAAATCTGCTGAAAAACACACTCTTCTTGGCTGCTTTGCTTGCAGTTCTCCATCTCTTGTGGTCCCGTTTTCATCCTTGTCCACTGCCGTTGCGCTTCAGAGCCTTAGAGTCCGCTGGCCTGATAAAGAATTATTACATCTCTAATAGTGAGTAATGACTTTTTTAAACCATCGCTGCCCTTTCTGCTGTAGAAAGCATAATCTGTGTTATATAAGGCTGAGCATACATTCCTTTTTACCAGGGGTTCCCAAAAGTTTTCATCCAGACACCCAAAAGAGATTTTTTTGTCTTCTTTGAACCAAATGCCCCAAACCTATGAAACCAAGCCCTAATTGGAAAGATAGGGACAATGTATAATCTACAGAGTACAGATTATCAATAAAGTACAGTACCAAAATGAAAGTCAATATTTATATATATATATATATATATATATATATATATATATATATATATATATATATATATATATATATATATATATATATATATATATATATATTTATATATATATATATATATATATATATATATATATATATATATATATATATATATATATATATATATATATATATATTTATATATAAAAAAAAACAATAGTTTATTTCAAAGTAGGGGATCTTAACTCCCTGTGGTTCAATTCATTATTAATTTGTATATTTGTTTGTAAAATTAATGCAACTGAATGACTGAAAAATGGAAATGGAGTTCACATACAGTAGTACATATACATGTAGTCCCTGCACAAACTTTATATCTGATTTAAGCATATAGGTTTTCTCTATTATTAAGGTTATTGTAGCGTTCCCAGGGCTCCTCAGCCTCTCGCTAGCACCCATATTGGAGAATGTATGGCTAAATACAGAGACCAAAATGCTTGGGCAAACAGAATGATAAAATCCAACTGTTGGATGGGGATGTAGTTTTAGCATCCATACTGGGACACTGAGCGGATAAGAACGCCATGTGCAATAATGTACAATCATCAACATAGATGGACGAACAGTTGAGTGATATGAGGACACTATCCAAAATTGAAATTATGATTATTTATTCTCGCTTTCAGCAGCCATGTAGGATGCTGTGGAGTAATTATTTGCATTTGGAAATGATGCTACACAGAACGTCTTATCATAGCCAGGCTGGTTTGGCTACCCATGGGCTGTGTAGCTTTCAGGGGATCCAGGATATTAATATTCACAAGAAACTACCCCTTAACAGGTAACACTACAGACTCATAAACAATATATTGAATATAATTCATAATCTAGCATGCATTTTTCTTTCTTTCTTTTTTGTTATTTTGTATGTAGTATTAAACCATTATTCAGTGGAATACAGCCCTACCTCGAGGGCAGAGAACAGATGGTAGAGATACACGGAACACAAATTATCCGTACACATGGGGAAAAGACAAATCCATTCTTTTTTGGATCAAATAGTAACCTCATAGTAACCTCAATAGTAACCTCAGCAAGGCCTTAAAATGGGCGACAATAACATCACTTGAAAAGATAGAAACCACTTATCTAGGGTCCATCTTGGAGGCCAGAACAAGATTCCTATACAGGATCTCCTCAATAGTAAACAAACAGGAGCACTTGTCCAGGGCTTCTTCGACTATGCATGCACCTCTTGGTATCATAGCTCCCCGAAGGCCATGAAAACAACGCTACAGACCTCCCAAAACAAACTGCTCAGGCTGTTACTTGGCCGCGCTCCCCGAACCCACCTCACCCCTTCCCTTTTTGACACACTGGGTAGGACGAGTGTAGTATCTTGCACTGTGGTCAGTACACAAGACACACTACCAAAATAGAGCTACCAAAAGCTAAGCTAACCCAGCAAAGACCAGCAGCAGCACCCGTTAACAAGCAGCGCCACGGGGAACCGGCACCACGGACACGCATGCCACTGCTGCAGCAGAGGAGTCACCGGTGCCGGAGCTTCCAGCAGAGAAGCTGCTGCCGCCTGCTGCTCCCCCGCTGCTCCCCTGCTGCTCCCACGCTGCTCCCCCGCTGCCCAGCAGAGCAGCAACAAATCTCGACAGAACAGCCAAAACATGGTTGTCCAAAGCAGCCTATTTAAAAGGAATTCTCCACCTAGCCATATGGAAAAGACAAACAGTCATTTTCCACTTTGACAAGATGCTACAAGCCTGGCACTCACTGTACTCATTGGATGTACTACCACAGAGAGGAGTTTCTCTGCCATGAAAAGAATCTGAAATTGGCCGCGGCCTGCGGTCAGAGTAGGAGATAGAAGGTTTTCTTCTCTGTCTGTTCTGAGCATTGATGATGATTTAATAGCAAGGCTGTCACCCGAGATGATCGTGGACATTTATGGTGGACACAAAAAAAGCGCCTGCTTGTGAGACAATCCTTGTTTTTTGGCTTGTTTTTTACAGCATCCTACTGCTGTTTTGATTGTTCACGGCTGTGCGCTCGGGGATTGTGCAATTATTTCAAGTAGGTAATGAATCTGTCTTGTCTTATCTGTGCTTGTGTGGGCTTACACAAGTACAAACAGTTTATGTGTGACAGATGCCTGATCTGTTTGAGTGACCATTGTTTTTTTTAAGATTATGGTCTTTCTAATACTAATTCTTAGTATTCCCCTCGATCTTTATCTGTCACTTTGCCAATAATTAAGACGCACGGGCAGCGCAGCTATAGTTGGACTTTGTGTTGATGTCGGTTAAAAAAAAATCATGAACTGTAGTGCTATGGAGTTGGAGTGTGTGTGTGTGTGTGTGTGTGTGTGTGTGTGTGTGCGTGTGCGTGTGCGTGTGCGTGTGCGCGTGCGCGTGTGCGTGTGCGTGTGCGCGTGCGCGCGCGTGTGTGTGTGTGTGTGTGTGTGTGTGTGTGTGTGTGTGTGTGTGTGTGTGTGCATGCGTGCATGGCTGGCACTGCATCAGTAGTTGCATCAGTAGGGCATCAGCCAAATGTCTTTGCTGGTGGTTTTAGGAGCAGCTCTGATTACAACACATTGATTCTTCTTGAGCTGCACATCCATCCAGCTGACATCTCAGTATGTGACAAGTGGATTAAAGCTTCCTGTAACTCTTTTGCTCAGTGTGATATACACGCACAATTGCCTGCATATGCACGCTCTCGTGCGCGCACGCACACACACACACACACACACACACACACACACACACACACACACACACACACACACACACACACACACACACACACACACACACACACACACACATCAAAAACATCACTTCAAATGTTTGTTTGTTTTCATCATTCAGGAGTGTAGCACAAAAAAATCAATTGATAATCTACAACCTGAAGTATAATCACACTTGTACATATTTTAACATGTTGTCAAGCTATTGTTGATCTGATTGTATTCATGAGTTATCTGATGTAACTGTTCCTCTTTGCTTGTCTGATTCTTTTCAACTGTCTGACTGTCGATCACTTTTTCATTCTATTTGTCGGTATATATCACCCCTGCCCTCTTCCCTCTGGGATAGATATACATTATGTATAATAATGAAGGCCTACACTCACATTATGAACGCCCACAACGTCCATATGTAGTTGAGTTACGAGACACGACTCAATTACAGTGTAACCACAGCATCACAGGAATAATAAGTACAAATGGACTGCATTTCCGTATCAGAAACAATGAACACACGCGTTTTGCCCGGATCAATGTCAGGTCTACTACAAGTCTGCTCAAGAGGCGCGCGACAACGCAAGAGCAAAAATGAAACTAAACCGAATCCAGGTCTGGCGAGTGAACACGCACGCAACAAATTTGTGGGCCCACGCTCATGCAAAAAATGCAGGTCTCTTTGAAGATGAACGCTAGCGGTGTTATAACGCTTCATTTATGTTCTCACACCACACACGACGGCAGTGGAAACCATGCCATGTTTAGGCCCAACCTAAAGTTTTCTGAAAAACCTCAAATATCTATATAGCAGCACCAAAACAAATGAATGTGTGAATACTGTACATACTGTACAGAATCCAAAAATGGATTCCCGGCCTGAATGGGTTAAACCTCATCAGGTGCAGGTCACAGGTGTTAGGCGCCCCCTATACCTCTGCCACTTTTCGAGTCTCTGCCTGGAAATGACACACTGTGATCGACCAGTAGTCATTTTCAGCCACTTTGAGTGAGATTTGTGGCAAATGATCAGCTCAAAACATGATTTATGATTCTGTGCCTTTCGGTGGTTCCTCTCATGGCTCACATTTGCTTGAGATGGTGTGGCTCTCATGCGGTAAAAAAGAAGAAGAATACATTTGGTAGTTGGAAAACTAGTGGCGCCCCTCCACTGCTCCACAGTGCTACGCCACATCATTTGGAGCGATGCCCACCTGGAAAGTTTAACTCCCTCTTCTAGTACACCGTGGCTAACGATTTAGTTCAGGATTTTCCCTTTTCACGCAACGTGGACAAAAATGAAAGCCTGCAGGGTGTCGAGGCCACAGAATGTTCCTCCATCCTAATGTTCCCTCTTAACATTATATTTTAAGCCAGTTAAACCACCTGCACTTTTTATATCCTCGGTTGCATAACTTCTACGAGTCACTGTGCGTGGGTGCATGCGTGTATGTGCCTCGCGTGCGTTGCACCTGGTGGGTGCATGCACCTGCGAGTGTGTGTGTGCGCACGTGGGCATGAGTGTGTGTTTCACTGCAGTGCAGACGCCCTTTACAGTATCCGATTTGTCTCGCCCAAATGAATGCTATCACATCCACACGTATGCATGCGCACGCACACACACACACACACACACACACACACACACACACACACACACACACACACACACACACACACACACACACACACACACACACACAGTCTTTCTGTTCTCCTGTGTTAATGCGGCTCCTGGTTGATGGGAGACACTGATAAGAACAGGCTGGGGATCCGATTTAGAAACCGCTAAAGTCCCCTGGTACAGTATCACCATGTGCGAGAACACCCTGACTATACAGTCTTACATAAGGGTGATAACTAACCATATACAGGCTTCTCTGGCTGAAACCTTTCATAGTGGTTCCACCCACAGATCTTTCAAAGGCTTCTAGGACTCAACATAGGATTATACCGGAATCTGTCTGGGAGAAGGTTCATTCTAACAATTTCGACCTAAATTTATACTCGCAAATCCTGTTAAGATACACCTCCTCTCGTTTGCAAGTGAGGTCTGTCCAAGTATGCAGGCAGCAATCTGGCGTGTAATTGCAAATCTTGGAATAATGCTGATAAGCCAACATGAAATATGTACAATAGATGGATTCCAGGTCAAAAGTGAGGATATGGCATGTGAAAACTATCTACGGTAGCTGGCCTACACCCACAGTCTGTAATGTCCCAAACACTTGGGACAGCCTGCAGGATACTGTACATTAAAGATCCCTTCTCCCATACTGTGAATTTATATCTGTTGATTGCAGTCTATAACCGCAAGTGTATTGTAAAACTGCATGTATTACACATATCCAATGTTGGGGAAGTCACTTTTAGAAAGTAAGTAGTTATATTTAAATCTCTGAAAAAGTAAAAGGTACAAGAGTAAGTACTTTACTTTATAAAATGCATGGCATCATGCCCTGTGGAAGCCACTTTATTTCCTCGTATGAAATGTGTTTCACTCAGTTTACAGCTATTACAGCTTTTTTATTATATTATGTAGCCATTGAAAAGACAGTGACTGTTACAGCGCTAGTGAATGGGAAAATGTAAAGGTACTTTACAAATTCCAGCAAAAAGTAGTTTATTTAAGGGCTTTAGTCGCAACACTGATCATATCACACAATTAGGAAACGTTGCTGTTTTGTTTCTTTGTCTTGTCTTTGTTGTGTTTCATCATGTGAACATGGTGTATCTCGTCGTCACTGCAAATGAGGGCAACCTAGAGTGACCAGATGTCCCGATTTGTGTGGGATTGTCCCGCATTTCGCTGTCTTTTAAGGCGTCCCGCCGATTGAGACTTTGTCCCGCATTTTGATTGACAAGCTGTAGTTTTCATAATGTGCGCAAATTCGCAAAAATATTGTGTCAACACTGATCCGCGGCAGCCTGCCTGTGAGCAGCGAAGCCTGTCCAAATGGGAAAGGGACGGGCCGTGTGTGTGTTTGTGTGAGAGACACGGTTTTATTTGCTGTCCCTGTTCCCATAGAAGTCTATGTAGAACAGCCGCCATTGGACTGGCCCCATGAAGTGAACGGAGCTTGGGTAACGCTGTCTGTATTCTCGTAGAAGCGGCGCGACATTGAGGTGTCCGAGTTTGAATGGCCTGTATAGGGACAAACTGGAGTTTGAATACTTTTTTTTCCCCAACAACGGCGGTGGTGAAAATAACTATTTCAAATACGCCATATATTTCCGACAATATTTTAAACAACTATTTAAAGTATTGTAAAGTAATAACTAAACAAAATGATTAAGAAGATAATGGAAGTTTGCCTGAGTAAATCTAATGCACTGCAACCAGCAGCTCCGTGTTGGGAAATCAATGCGCCTGCTAGTAAAGTAAACACAGACCACAACACAACAGCACTGTCTCTTAACGTTAGCTGTGTGCGTTGCAATGAATGAATACATGAAAGAAAAGAAACAAGGAGGAGCCGAACGAAACTAAAAAGGAAATATACTAATAGGACTGGGAGACCATGCATTCCTGGGTGAAACCAGTGAAATGCGATTCTGACAGAGTTTACTGTGATGTCTGCAGTGACACAGGGGGGTGAATACAATGTGAGTGAGACTCACAAGCAACGTCTTGCTGGACCAAAACAAGATTCGAACACAGACAAGGTAACAGCAGCTAAACTATCTTCTGTTTACCAGTGTTGCCAACTTGGCGCATTTGTCGCTATATTTAGCTTTTTTTCCAGACCCCCCTAGCGCCAAAATTAGTGAAAGTGCTGGTGAGTTGGGGTGAAATTGGTTGACAGGCGCCAGAGATAAAACCCTTGTTTTTCACCATTTTTCCTCCTATAATAGAGTCCTCCTTCCTTCCTAGAAAGGACCATTGGCAACCAAATGGACCCTTGTATATCTGTAACTCTTTGAGAAACCAGAATGGACCCATAAGGGTCCATTTGGTTTGTGATGGACAAAACCTAAAAGTGCATTGCCTGTTCATGCTGCTATGACAGACACATTTACAATTTGATGGCTCCAATGCTAACCAAACTTTTATTTATGATTCTGGTGATTTATTTCATT
>CM076978.1:16824594-16847094 GCA_039105355.1 Benthosema pterotum
GGGGGGGGGGCATGCCCCCCTAAATTCCCAGTCTGCCCCACCAAACATGATGGCATGCAAAACAACCCATGATATTTCAGTGCTTATATTTAAAAGTATTTGAAACACTACTGAAAATGGTATGGGGTCGGTTCATCGCCCATGGCGCAAAGCGACACGGGCGATGAAGCTGCCCCCTTACAATTTTCTTCTCCCCCCCCCCCCAATTGGTAAATGTTACATCCGCCCCTGGCGGCCAATTGTGTTGGTTGTTGCAGCTCCTGGGCCAGAGCCGGTCCAGGACTCCAACCCCAGTCAGTCTCTATGGGAACTTTAACCCCCTGCTCTACAGCGGGTCGCCCCCCTAATTCCACATAACTTCTTCATGAAAGCCTATACGGCGGAGGGACGGTTGCGTGCACAGCAGATCGAGCGTGCAGATGCACGCCACGCTGCAGTTTATTTGTGGAAACCTCGTGAAAAGCGGTGCCACGGTATTTCGCGGGCCGTCATGTGAAGCCGCCGAGAGACGATGTGTTGGACGGCGTTGGCCTTCTTCAGCCGTCAGATGGTTTCCATTCAGCTTTTCATCTGCTCACGACCTCACACCCCTGGTGGACCACAAACTCTTCATTTTATGCAGGCATGCATGCAGAGCGGACACACATGCACGCACACACACACACACACACACACACCCAGACACACCACACACAACACGCGTTTGTGTTATACTACACTTACGAGGACATCGACATTTTAGGATGGCAATTTCACGAATGCCATTTTTAACTGTGCAAAGCTGCAGCGTTTTATGAAGTTATTTGGCAGCGCTGTCATGCACCAGAAATAGCATATCTACAAGCTTACGACATGTCCACAGCATGACATGCAAGTGTAAGTGTAAATCTGACACAACTCCACACGTTTTCTTGTTTTTCACCCTGGAATAACCATTTGTCTTGAGAGGAACAGGAAAATTGTCTTCACAATGTCTGTTTCTCAAATTGTTCTATCATGCGGCCATTTGGCCTTGACACATATAGAATTACAACGAGCGTGCACACGTGTGTGTGTGTGTGCGCGCGCACGCACGCACACACACACACACACACACACACACACACACACACACACATACACAGGGAGGCTGGCCATGCCGGTGTCAGGGTAATGTGAACAGACATGATCACAGTGTTTCTCATTCGGGTGACACCATGTTGCCTTGACCTCCTTTCTCTGTATTAAAACCTGCTTCTCTCTCTCTCTCTCTCTCTCTCTCTCTCTCTCTCTCTCTCTCTCTCTCTCTCTCTCTCTCTCTCTCTCTCTCTCTCTCTCCATCAGAGTGGCCATGCAAACAGATGGCTTTACAGTAAAACCCCTGGTGTTCTTTTAACTCTCAAAGTGTACCGATGGATCCATCCGTATAGCCTGGGTTCCAGCCTCGCCGGATCTGAAAATGTCACTGCACTGGTCTGGAAAGTCTCCAATTCTCCTCAGGTAGGCGGGGCATTATGAAGTTGGAAAAGCAACTGTTTGATCAGTAAACAGGACTATCAATAGCAGTGGTTTTCAACCTTTTTCATAGAGCCCACTATTTATTCAGAATTTGAGCCACGGACCACCATTTGATTTCTTTTGCTTTTGTATTCAATACCAGGCTGGATTTTGGAGAAAACAAAACTGGCAGATCAAAATGCCCATTAATCTTTTACATTCTCTAGTTGTGTATATTCAGATGATGAATATTTGCAAAAACATGAAACCATGTGGACGCTGGCGGGTCCATTTGGTTCCATATGTACGCTCTCAAGAGCTACACCTGGTTAACCAACTTTTCATCTGGTTAACCAACTTAGCTGGAAACCACCTGGAACCCTCTCAGGGAACACTGGTGGGCCACGGACCACCGGTTGAAAACCACTGATCTATAGTTATAGGTAAAGTCTAGACAGCAATAGACCTATGTTACACATTAGCAAAAATGCATGCTCTTTAATTCTTAGATTGCACAAATGTAACCTTATCTACCTCCATGTGTGTATTGCCAGAATCATCACTCATAAACTACTATATGTAAGAAGGTCACACACATTCCTGTACTGTGGTTTCTGAAAGATGTATCGCTATGGTCACACAGCTTATTCCCCCTATGTCTCTCTGCCCTGTGTTGCTGTTTCTGCTGTCTTCTTTCATCCCCAGTGTTCCTCTGCAATCAGAATGAGTTCCTCTCGGCGGTGACGCCTTGGCGAGTGTTTTTCCAACTTTCACACCAAAACACTTCTTCACTCTCTGTCGTCTCACGACTGACACCTCGGTGTGAAATGTCTCCCTCAAAAACACACTAAAAATAGCACTCGTCACAGGCAGAGGAGCACTCCCATCTATTGTCTCTCTCTCTCAGTTCAATGCCAGGGCGCTATATGGGATGCATACATTTGCATTGACAAAGCATGAGTGAAACAAAGCTAAAAGCAAACTATACAGAATAATACAGTGATTCAAATGATATACTAATAAACAGGGCTCTACAACATTGCAGTCATTATTAAGTGGAAAACATTCAAATCTAAATGAATTTTGAGAGCTTTTGTTGTCAAAAATGTCCCCACGCATATAACCAGTCGTTCAAACGGATCCTGGACCCGATTTTACAGTGATTGGGGTCCCATAGTCCAACGTACACTCTCAGAGTTACAAACAAAAAAAGCTCATCATCCATACACTTACTAAAAAACATGTGGTCATGCTACATACTTAAACATTTATGCTGGTTCTTTTAGATTACACCATCCTGACGTCTCAACCCTATTTGATGAATTCTGATGAAGAGCTGGTAGGCTTGACACATCACATCCAATGCTGTGAATCTTTGGAGCATGACCCAGGTAATGTTCATATTTATCCCATTTGAAAGACAGTAATAGTTTTTTTTTTCTCCTGAGGATTAAATGTTATGTTGGCCATTTTGTTTCATGTTGAAAATGTTAAGCCACTTGGTAGCAAGATCACATCCCTTTTTGGTGGCATTGGTTCATTGTTTTGTCGTTGTCTCAGGGTTGGTTTCTCTAGGGAAATATTCTACACAGTAGAATATTATGTTATGTATTTGATTGAAAAAATAATGGCCTGCCTGTGCGTGCGCGCGTGCTAGCACACCACTACCTCACACACAGACCCCAAATACCTGCCTCCAATACAAACAATTGAGAGATTTAGACTTGAGACTTGAGCTCCAGGTATTCAAATGCAATGGCATCTGGGATAGATGCCTGGCATGATATTCCTTTGTTACATTTAATTACAATTCTTCTTACAAAACAATGGAGAGCTGTTAATTTTTTCATGATTCAGACTGATGAAGAGCATGATAGAATTGTTGAGGATTAATTGAACTAGAGAGAGAGAGGGAGAGAGAGACAGAGAGAGAGTTTAAGGGGTATTCCACCCATTTTCAACATTTTTTCTGAGAGCGTACAAATGGAACCAAATGAACCCGTACGGGTTCATTTGGTTCCATTAGTACGCTCTCAGAAAAAAAGAAGCGTCTAAAGAAATCTGTTAACATGGTGAAAATACATCTTGATGATATCATCAAGATGTTTCACCATGTTGCTGGTTTTCTTCAGACCTCCATTTCTTGGGAACGCAGAATGGGGGGAACTTTTTTATCATGTCCACCCAACACCTCGATGGTACCTCAATGACATAGTAAAATGTTGAAAATGGGTGGAGTTCCCCTTTAAGGGGGAGAGGAACGGAAGGCAAAAATCAGGCCAAAACTTGAGACAGGGGTTTGGCCTGACTGGGTCGATGCTGAGTGGATGTCCAGGGAACAGGCAAGCAGACTGCAGGCTGTATAGGTAAACAACAACAATAATAATACTTGGGTCTGACAAGACAAGAGTAGGTCAGAGGTTATAGAGCTAGCCTGATGGAGAGATTCCAACCTTATAGTCTCTAGACTACAGACCCCAACACACATCACATACAGTGTGAGAGAGACGTCTAAATCTGTGGTACACTGTACGTAGTTGCATGTTAACACAATGACTGCTGGGCTTTAGGACCGCGAGCCAACCTTTGCCTGCCGCGCCTCCTATAACGTAAAACACTGGCGCCGCGTTGCATATAAACATCCTGATTAGGAAGTTGTCTTGCTAATGTCAATGCTACCGAGACAAATCCTTGCTCTAGAAAATGACATTTTTCCCATCTGCACCATCGTATAATCACAGAGTCCCCTAGATCTGGAGGTATTCAGTGTTTTAGTCCGTCGTTATAATGCAGGTGGACGGCAGTGTGCATGTGCTGTCATAGACGGACTATAGTCAGGTAGCCAAGACCAAAAACAAAAAGAAGAGAGAATCGAGATTACTAGTTTAATATCAATAATAAAGCTTATATTTGGATTCTAATGATCAAAAATGAAAAATAGAGCGGGGTTATTATATGGTATTATGGTGTGTGTGTGTGTGTGTGTGTGTGTGTGTGTGTGTGTGTGTGTGTGTGTGTGTGTGTGTGTGTGTGTGTGTGTGTGTGTGTGTGTGTGTGTGTGTGTGTGTGTGTGTGTGTGTGGTTGGTTTCATCCACAGACAGGGACCGTCTGCTTTTCTTGCCAGGCTGTCAGTGCCTCGATGCTGATCAGAATATCATAAATATAGATGGCAGCATTAATAAATGACGACCTCCCCGTTCTAACGCCTCATTATACATGCAAATAGGTTTAAAAGGGAGAACATGGACAAAGCATGGCCTAATATGCAAAGTGTAATTGTTACAAGGTGCCTGACCTGCTATCGTTAATATTAATCAGGTACATTGTCTGCAGGGCCATTGCCCACGCCATCGGCCACCACACAACCTCTGATAGTGTCGCTGTTGAGGGGAAAACTTTAAAATTGTTTTAAGAACAAAGCTCTTGTGATATTTTAATTACTTTTCTGAAACACTATGATGAAGTAGGACTACGTTGGAAAAAAATGTGGAGATAAGTTTTCTACCCGATGGCAATAATACCAATGGGGTTCATTCGCTTCCAGTGAGAACCAACAATGTCAATATCAATCTTTGACAATCTTTGATTAGTAGCGCTCTGGTTTGATACCTTTTGAACCTGATGCTAGCGGCCAGGAGCAGCGCTAGCCTCCTTTTGCCTGCTGAGGGACTTGTATAAGAGATGGACCAGAAGTAACATCCTGTGCGCCCAACTAAAATGTCTGCCCGGAAACATAGACCGAAATATGAAATGTGATTTTTCGCTGGCCATAGCTACCTACAAACTAAAAAGAAAAACGCTGTGTTAATTTTGGATATTGAAAAGAAAGTCCTGCGTGACTCCGTAGTTATCCTAGTTTCTGAAAACAGGTGCTGATTGGAAAGAAGAGATTCAGTCAACACACACACACACACACACACACACACACACACACACACACACACACACACACACACACACACACACACACACACACACACACACACACACGTCACAGAAAATCTTTTCCTCTCCGTTACACTCTCCAGGTTGCGTGTGATAACGAGCCGCACACTGTAATATCGCACCAATTAACTGACAGGAATTATCTGCCCGTATATGAGAGGCTGATAATTGGGAGTTTGACGCATCTCCCAGCAGCCTGCTTTCTGATTCCATTCTTACGGTAAAAACCTGATCTGCAACTGGCATGCACCTAGTGTCACACACCGAAAACGGGAGGCGCCGTGGGCTTGTAGATCGGCTGTTTGCGGCGCACGGCACCGCCGAGCGATGCATGCAGCGCAAATCCGACTTTAAATGTCAGTTATTTTTGTCATCTTTTTCGGAGCATATGCGAGGAGAGGCTGCTCACCTCGCTGTGACAAACGGAGGTGTCGCATATTCAGACACCGCTGTCAGCGATGAAACACGATCTCTCTCTCTAATCACGGCACAGAGTCTCCATCATCGCAATGCTCCAAACGGTTTAATTGGCGGGTTTGGGGGATTACACCATGGCTGAGGAATATAGCAAATGCGAGAGCTTACAATAGAATCTGTTTCTCATGCATATAGGTGAGGAGTCTATACGTGCAGTGTTGTAGTGGGACTTTTAGAAGTGGGGGGACGCCTCTTAAAGGGGGATTACACCCATTTTCATTTTTTTTTCTGAGAGTGTACAAATGTGAACCAAATGGACCCGGGTCCATTTGGTTCCATTTGTACACTCTCAGAAAAAAAAGGAAACTCGTTAACTTTTTTTTACCATGCCCACACACCATCTCTAAGGTATATTAATGACATAGTAAAATATTGAAAATTAGCGGAATTCCCCTTTAAAACACGTGCATGCGTGCGTGCATTTGCATGCGCATTTGCGCAACACACACAGACATGCTATTGAAACAAGTATAGCATATTGAGAAAGACTTACACCCCACTGTATACGTGGGATGTTGAACTGTCAGTGGTGTTCTATGTGCTCTATAAGAGTGACCCCTACCATAACCCTGACCCCCTGCTGTAGCTCTGACCTTTACTGGATGATGTGCTCTGAAACCCCAGGCTACGACTTGACCTGTGACCGCTGCAGGTCTCATTATTTCTGGTCTCCAGTATTGCTGGGACACTGGGGACCCTGGATGCATGGTGATATCTGTGTGTCTGTTGCTTATTGTCTCAGCATGGCACTACAGGAGGCTATAGCTGCCTATTAAGTGGTCTTTGTGTGTGTGTGTGTGTGGGGGGGGTTAAGTGTGGGTGCTTATGCCTCCGTGCCAAACACATACCGTACCTTGTTTGAGACCCCTTTCATATAAATGAAACCCCTTCAGAATGATCGATCCATATTGTTATTATTCACAACTCCAGAGAACGTTTCTGAATGGGGGGAAACCTTAAAAAAAAAGAAAAAAAGACCCCCCTACTGCCCTCCTTATTGATTTGTTCTCTTTTGATTTGTCCTCTTCTTTGCCATTATTGTTTTACGACAGTTTTTTACGAGCCGCCCCTCTGCTTGCCTGCCAATTACGTCCTGTAGCCATTAAAGAGCTGCTTCGCACTGGGTTCTGAATGGACCGCTCTGTGTGTGTGTGTGTGTGTGTGTGTGTGTGTGTGTGTGTGTGTGTGTGTGTGTGTGTGTGTGTGTGTGTGTGTGTGTGTGTGTGTGTGTGTGACCCACTGCCTGCCAGACCCCCTCCCCTCCCCTCCCCTCCAACCCCCTATTAAATATTAACACCTGCTATCGCTTCTCATATGGACCTCCCAAGTCCTGTGGGGTCCACTTAAATCACAGACTAACACACACACACACACACACACACACACACACACACACACACACACACACACACACACACACACACACACACACACACACACACACACACACACACATACCAGGGGCGGATCTAGGCATGAGCATGGGGGGGCAATGCCCCCCTAAATGCCCTGACTGCCCCCACACCAAACATGATGGCATGCAAAACAACCTAAGATATTTCAAATTAAAGTGCTTATATTTAAAGTGATATGAAACACTACTACTACTACTAACTAACTACAGTTGTGGCACCACTAAACCAACAGCATTTCATCATTGAAAACAGAAAACTCTCTGAGTCAGACCTTTAGCTTTATGCATGCTGCGTGTCTGTTGCAACTTCAACAACAACTGATGTTATTATTGATGCTTTACTTGACTAATAATAGTCCTGTAACAGAAAATGGTATGGGTGCGACTTCATCGCCCGTGGTGCGAAGCGACACGGGCGATGAAGCCGCCCCCATACCATTTTCTCTTGCCCCCCAATTTGGAAATGCTACATCCGCTCCTGGCGCACATACCATCATAGAACATATGCATGCATGCTTGGGTGCTGTGTGCAGTTGCCCGCGTGCGCACCTATTCCGACAACATGAAAGAACGTTATGCACAAACTCACATATGCACATACATGCGTGCACCACGCACGCAGCCACGCTTGCACATATGCATGCACACACTCATATCAGCACATTCAGACAAACACATGCTTACACACATACAGTAAATGCAGGTGCGCATGCGTAACAGAGCGTGTGACCTGCCAACCTGCAGATTCCCTCGTCTCTCTCTCTGTCAAGCATCAGGCTGGTTACAGCTTTTACACTTCGGCTGAATTATTCATCGTTTCAACTCTGTGTCTGCGTGCCTGTGTGCCTGTGTGTGTGTGTGTGTGTGTGTGTTGTGTGTGTGTGTGTGTGTGTGTGTGTGTGTGTGTGTGTGTGTGTGTGTGTGTGTGTGTGTGTGTGTGTGTGTGTTTGTGTGTGTGTGTGTGTGTGTGCGTGTGCGCGCGCGTGTGCGTGCGCGTGTGCGTGTTGGGGTGAATGTTGATGTTTACTCCAGTTTGCCCTAGTTAGTAGTTGGAGCTGAGAGAGAGACACCAGAGACAGCTGGCACCAGAGAGAGAGAGAGAGAGAGAGAGAGAGAGAGAGAGAAGAGCTGGCATGTTCTTCATTATCTTCTCATCACCATTTTCTTGACAGTAAAATTCTCAGTGTTTAACTCTGGAGTGTAAAAATGGACCTTTAAAGGAACATTTCTGCTCATTATCTTGTCAGGTGCTTCATTCGGTAATAATATCGGAAGATGATGAGATCCAGCTCTTTTCATCATGGGGTATTTTATTTCATTTTTAGTTTTCGCCTCCATACCGGCTCCTTTCATGCGGCTGCATCCGTCCTGCTGTCCATTCTGCTTGAACTTACTGTAACTCTGTGGAGTCTGTGTCTGAGTCTTATTTTTGGCTTTATATTTTACATTCTCATCCTGTCAACTAGGGCTGTAAGCACTCAGGACTGGCCTCTCTCTCTTTTCCTCGAGTCCAGTCTCAAACCTACCCTTTGATGGTGTCGTCTGGCATGAAGTCTTGCACGGTGTTGCCTCTGTCTTACAGCAGAGGGCTCTGGATTTTATTTTAGTTCATTTTTCCAAAGTTGGTCCATTGCAAGATTCACAGTTCTAGTTTGGCGGAAGTTTCACACATGCTCATACATCATACACATCGTCTCATTCCGGCCAGTCACAATTAGTGTCCTCACTTTTGTCTTTAGTGTTTGTGTATACACAAATCCACAATGAGGGGCTAGCGTCTCTCAAAAAATGTATTTGGTATTGACTCTGTCTTCATTGGCTTTTTCTGACTGTCCTATGGCTGAAGCCATAACTGCGCTGATGAATATGTCGGCCCCTCCAGTGTCTGAATGGGGGATTGACTTTGTCTTGCACTTTGAAGAAAGGCCTATAGAAATGCACTCCTCTTACCTTTGACCCGTCCCGACTTTTCCTTGTAGTCACCCGTTGCATTGATCCCAGGAGGGACACAGTTGAGTGATTGATCATTCATATAAAATGCATGCTGCCCATGTGGCCACCTGACCACTCACTGTCGAAGGTCAGATGGGTGGGCCCTATGGCTGTCAAGTGGGAAAGGCAGAGAACCTTTGCTTTCGCTGGCAGCTGCAGCTATTGTCAACAGCCAAGCTGCAGTGGTATCCAGAAGAATTCAGTGGGACTGAATTCTCTACCATCAAGTATTTATATCCATATATAGCCTGGTGTGGCACAGGATGATTACTTCTCCAATGTCTTACTGCTAAAACATTTATACAAGACATGGCTAAGGAGCATGTACTGCGACATGTGACATGTCAGCGACCTACCTCAGCTATCAGAAGAATAGAGTGTTAGAGTAGACTACTACAGGAGTATAGAATGTGTTCTACTATAAATTGCTATATGAGCCTAGACATAAGCTTGAGATAAACAAAAAAACATACCTGTATACTATACTATTTCTCAACAGAAATGGAAAAAGAGACAAAACAAACACACAAACAAACCAAATTAATCCAATGGCTCCATTTCTAAACCTTATCCCTAACCCCCCTTATTTCTTTTTTACTATTTTGATTTTTGAATAGTTCAACATGTCAATGTATTATAACACTGTGAGCTTGTAAACTGGCCATTTGAACTACTGAAAAATGTTTTTTTAAATAGTGTAAAAAGGCAAAGAAATTAGGGGATAAGGGGTTTAGCGGTGACGAAAATCTAGGCCTATATCTATTACCGACATGAACCTTTATCCCTATTCTGCCCATGTCATGGGAAACATTCAGCAAAAAACACACGCATCGTGTTTGAATTGAAGACATTTGAGGTACCCAACCATCTTCAGACTTCATCTTAGCCTGTGCACTTGTGGTAGCAATTGCCTTATGGCATATGCAAAGGTTCAGCGTATGTAACTTAGCATTTTATTTACCGGTAGACACGATTGAAATTGTGGAGGTAGTGGTCAATGAAGTATAGGTTTATCCGATTCTATGTTTATTATGAAGTCTGGCCACCTCACAGCTGGTCAGATGCACACAGAGAGAGGCTCAGCCTACGCAGTTTCCTGCAGCTGGGGCAATTGGTCGATAATTAAAATTCTAGTTTGTTTAATTCAGACTGAATTTCTATAATCTTTGTCAGGACTGGCACAACATCAGAACAACACTGCTATCTGTGAGCACAATGATAGCTCTTTGCATTCCCCCCTCTCTCTCTGTCTTTCTGTCTCTCAGAATTCACATCAGCTGATCAAGGAAGTTGGTTGGTGTTTATCTCTGTGATTCCGTCTTCTGACTTCCCCTTCCTGCCTGGTTGTGTACAGCTCAGATACCAGCCTTGCATTCTGGAATTCCTTCAATTAAACGGGGTCCCACAGATGGTAGGAGGCAGTGACAGGAACCTAATTGGCCCTGGGAACTTGCGGGCCCAGGACAGGGGAGGGTGTGGAGGTTCTTTGAGTCCTGCATCAGAGCTTGATCGCTCCCATCTGCAGGAGAGAATTTGTAATTTTTTGGAATGCATTTTGTTGTCCCTACTTCTCTCCTTTAACAAGGCAGTGTACGTATGAAAGGATGATAACAAACTCCTCCTGAGACGACACTTCAGAGGAGGCAGAGGAGAGAGGAGAAGCGAGGAGGAGGTAGAACCATCTATCACAGACCTATGCGAGGACAGGCTCACAAATGTCTTCACAGCATGCTGGCTGTCTGCGGGCTGAAAAACACTCTAAATGAGTGATCACGGTCCCCCCGTTGGGAGCTAGCGTTCCTACGCCGTCTGATGAAGGGGAAATGAAAGGCGGATATGTAAATGCGGGACCACCGACGTCGTTTGGTGTCGCTCGGATCAGAGCCGAAATGACAGAAGTGCCGCGGCGAGGACTGATGTTATTATTGTTGATGCCGTACGTTGTTGTTGTTGTGAACCAGGATGTGTGTGTGTGTGTGTGTGTGTGTGGGGGGGGGGGGGGGGGGGGGGGGGGGTGCGCGCAAGCACACATACAGTACTACAGAAGATGTCACTTTCTTTAGATAAAGGTTCAAGGTTCAAGGTTTTTTATTTGTCACTCCAGTGTATGTCAGGACATATACAGGGATGAAATAGCGTTTCCATTCTCCACAGTGCAATAGACAAGACAGTGCAATAGACAATAGTCAAGACAATAGACAGTGCAATAAGACGAGGTCGAGACAAACAATAGTGCAGCAGACCAGTAAGGTGCGAACAGTGCACCTAACTGGGGTGAAGGTGCTTGGCTAACCAGGTGTGATAAAGTGGCAGTAGTGCGTGTTTGCATGCGTAAGTGCGTGTAATGTGCTGTATGTGTGCTTGCGCGCGAGCATTCATGTGTATGCGTGTGTTTGTGGTGGTAGAGCAAGAGTGATGAGTGAGGCAAGGCACAAACCTACAGTACATATCTGTTTGTTGTACGACTCTTACCTTTTAGGCATCTTTGGTCTCTAAAATGTTTCTAAAATGTAGTAGTTGTGACGTCAACATATTAGTAATGCAGTATTTATTCTGCATATGTACTTCATTTCTGATACTGTAGTTTGTAGAGAGTAAGGGAAGGTCTCATTCATAGAACAAAACATAGAAATGGTGCAAATGCAATGCCCGGGATTCTAACTCAAGTCTCCTCCGTGAACATCTTAACCCCTAGATCAAAGGTACATCTCTTTTTGGCATGGACGTCCCTTTTGACCTCCCCTCACGGGGAAACCTGATCCGGGTCACAGCACCACTGTAATGCTCGGGATTCGAACTCTGGTCTCCCGCTTGAAAGTCTAACATCTTAACCACTAGACAAAAGACGCATTTCTTTGGTCTGGGCTTAGATACTACTACTAATACTAGTCTTTGGAGGCCATCACGACAGGCTGTAGCCACTGCTACACAAATACATTCTCCATCCAAATTATTTGTAAAACATGTCATGTGTGTCTGTCCCCACCCCTCCAAACACACACACACACACACACACTCACACACAAGCACATGCACCAGCAAAACCAGCCCCCGGCAGGAGGGGTGTGCAGTCATTTCAGGTTGCGTTTTAGACCTTGAGAAGCTGTCAGTGTTTCACACATTTATTTCCAGCAAACAGATCTTGTTTCATCTCCCATGCTGTCCGTCTGCTGTCTGGCGTTGTCGGCAGGCCTCCAGTCTTTCACTGACTTCATCTACAAAACTACCATGCTTCACTTCCCCCCTAACACGGGATTACACGACTACAGTACATTGGGGGGTTTTATGAAAACCTCAGACTGCAAATTGCTGATAGACAATTTACTGCAGAATTCAGTTTGTTTTTCTGTCCCTGGGTGGCTTTGTTTGCCAGACAATGGTTTATACTATTGTACAGATTCGCCCGACTGCCAAGAAAATCATTAGTGGAGACAATGCAGTAATCCGCTGCACACCTTTTCCAAGTTAAAGGGGCCGTCGGTGGTGGTACCAAAGCCTACGAGTCAGGTGCTTTGCTGGCAAGAGACAAGCACATGCAGTACGTTTACACAGCACAGCCCTGAGAAAAAGCAATAGATAGTAAGAGGCAGCTTGTTTTATATTTATTTAACAATAGTCAAGTGGCTTATCATGGTGTCCACCTGTCTTGGATGGAAAGTGCAAAACAAAAGCTGAGAGTGAATTCATTTTTAATGATTTTCTCTTCCTGGTCAAGGACAGACACTGCCTAGTTGTAAAATATGTGTCAGAGAGTGTGTAAAACCAAACATTACACCAGAGAATAACTTGTAATTCTGAGAAATGTGAGAGCTTTAATTTGCACATGACATGATGTTGGAATGTGTGAGAGGTAAAGCGGTATGTGAACTGAAGGACGATGGATGCTCAACTGCTTCTATTCACCCCGGCTGTCACCAGCAAAATGTAATAGATGGGAAAAAGGCCATGTTAGTCATTTGCTGTTGTATACTATTCTGTACGGCATTCATTTATTTATTCTAGCAAACTAAGGCAAACAACATTCTTCCATTCCAATTCACAAAATTCTAAGAGCTTTAGCAGGGTCATTTGGTTATTCTCGTAGGCCTTTCAGGTCTGCTAGGGACATGACCGGTTCCATTTGTGCTATACAGATCCCAGTTGCTATTCTGGCTTGTGCTTTGCTAACACACATTCTCAATGAGCTAACAGCTAACGCGGCCAAGCACTCAAGTTGTAAAGTAGTAATCCATTCCTCTCTTTGATGGTGTTTCCAATACTGCTGGCCTAGTGTCTGGATAGTGTGTTAGCTGTTGCATCACTACAGTGATATTTTGTCATCCTGCAACCCTTTGTTGTTTTCTTAATTATTATTCTATTGATTACTTAATGGAATAGTCAAATCATTGAGAGGTTCTTTCTGTTTTTAATGAACGAATGAATGTTTTTAGGAAACATTGAAAAGTTGAACAGGAACTACAGGAGAGGCAGCCATAGATTTCGCCCCTCCTGGGTCACACAGCGCTAGCCGCCCAACAGCGCCACCCCAGGTCATAGAGCGTTACTGCACCTGTCTGTCCTGAAATGGACATGCTGTACACATATTGTACATACATACATACATACATGTGGATGTATGAATGATGGAGGTTGAATAAGGCCACGCGTTTCTCAACAACACAATGTTTGCAGCAACTCTGGCAGCTTGTCAAGTTAACGCGTTGTGATTTGTATACCCGGAGGTTCTCGTGCCTTTATTGTGTTGCTTCAAGTTGTGTCATGCTTGCGGTGTATTGAAACATAAAACAAACATAGGCTAAACATAACATAACATGCCATGATATGCATTGATTCACACACATGTGAAGAGCAGATGGAGCAGAGCAGCTTCACTGAGAACATCAAGAAGAAAGCCAGGGTGTCTTCTCTGCTTAAAATGTTCCTGAAGGAACAGCTGGGCTTGTTCAAGCAGAGTGGTAAGAAGAAAGCTGCCTGAGACCATTCCTGCTCTGGGCTAGAAATGAATGTTTTTTTTTTATCTCTATACTAGTATGTCCTTTTCATTTGTCTTTTAGTAAATTCCCTTATTTTATACTTTCTCCTACCACCTGTCTTGTGTCTCTTTGCTGCTGCCGAAATGTAGCAGCAAAGTGTGTGTGCGTGCGTGCGTGCGTGTGTGTGTTCAAAAATTCAAAATGTTCTTTGAACAGATTCTCTCAGCAGGCATGAGATAAAGGACTGAGTGAGATAAGGAGATACAGTAAAGAGATGGGGTGATGAAGAGGAGAGATAAAGAAAACGAGAGAGAGAGAGAGAGAGACTGGGCTGAGTAAAAATGATGAGAAGAGGTGAGAAGACAGAGCGAGCAGACTGTGTGTGTGTGTGTGTGTGTGTGTGTGTGTGTGTGTGTGTGTGTGTGTGTGTGTGTGTGTGTGTGTGTGTGTGTGTGTGTGTGTGTGTGTGTGTGTGTGTGTGTGTGTGTGTGTGTGTGTGTGTGTGTGTGTGTGTGTGGCAGCGAGGGGTACACACACAGTGATGTCATGACAGTTTTGGTATAGCTCTGAAGCTGGAGTGTGACTATTCAGACTTTAATTAGCTGACATCGTAACCTTGGATTTGGATTTCAATAAACACCACTTCAGAAGTCTGAATAATTACAGTATATACTGTAGATAACTAGAAATGCACTCTCTCCAGCTGCCAACCTGCACAGTGTGCACAAGTAGGCCATTTATGGCCTATGCTGTTCTTCATTGGCTCGGTGCAAATCAGCTTTTTCGTGGAGTCAGAAGTGCTCAGTAGCTTTTTTCCAATTGTAAAATCCTTCAAGTGCAAAAGTTTCCAATGTCTTTTGGTCGCGACTTGATGTGAAAGGGAGAGGAAGTCCCATTTCTGCAGCTTGAGAACATACTCTACAAAATACCTTTTCTTTAGTAGAGTCGTATGACTATACCCGGCAGGTAAACAAAAGCCACCATTTGAATATTTGATGTCCCTGTTGCCTAGGTGACATGGTCAACGCCCAGCCGTCCATTGGCCACTTCTCCGAAACTCACATCCCAGACGTGTGAAAAGCCACAGCCCCTGTGAAATCCTCATGTAGGCTGCAGCCTGGCAGCCTACACAGAGTTTACACCTGTGACTGGTAGTTAAACAGGCAACCATTTTCACTGGTTGCAACTAATTTATAATAGTCACCGGTCGTGAGCGCTGTACTACTAGCCATGACCAGCAGTTGCAAAATGATTTTGCTGTCACACACACACACACACACACACACACACACACACACACACACACACACACACACACACACACACACACACACACACACACACACACACACACACACACACACACACACACACACACAATTGGGTGGTTCAATCCTGTGAAAGAACATATTGTTCAGGTGCTCTACTCTACACCTAGGTTTTCCTGCTGTTTATTTCTATCTGCACTTCAATCACAGATAAGTGTTAAGTCTGATGTAAAACAACACCAGTGGAGAGCCAGTAATCCTGCTCAGGTATGAGCTTCACATGACTGGTTCAGACCCATCCATCCATCCATCCATCCATCCATCCATCCATCCATCCATCCATCCATCCATCCATCCATCCATCCATCCATCCATCCATCCATCCATCCATCCAACACCAACACAAACCCAGGATCAATGGTACACCCCTAGTCTCTTGTCTAGCACCAGTCTCTTGAGTTCTACTGTGCCGTTAGCTCCACTGTCGAGCTGCAGTGCATCTATTCTACATAGGTGGTGTGCCTCTATCCTCCCATTGCTGTGCCTTGCCTCTGTGTCTGCGACTATAGTTCTGCTTGTTGCCAGCCAGAAACAGTCCCTCGACCATCTCAGTCTCTCTAATCTGGTCTTTACCCATTGAAGGTTCATCCATGTGACATTTTTGTTTGTAGATGCCGTCCAGGGACATTCTGGTTGGTCGCTCAGTTAACCAAGCAAACAAACAACCAACCAATTAACCAAACAACAAGCCTGCCTTTGGTTGGTTGGCGGGCGGGCGGGCAGGCGGGGTTGGGTTGTTTGGTTGGCTGGCTGGTTGGCTGGTTGGTCGGTTGGTTGGCTGGCTGGTTGGCTGGTTGGTTCAGCCACCCAATCAATCAGTGAACAAGTCAACCAGTCAGCTGTGTCTCTGGTGCCACTTAAGAATCATGGGAAAGGAATGCTGTGAGTCTAGATCTTAATCAGCTGGGGAGGAAATAGAGACCCTGGTTCTCTGCCAGGCTGCTGCACCCTGGGGAGGGGGGGGGGGGCACACAGAGAGCGAGAGAGGGAGAGAGAGAGAGAGAACACTAAGTCAAGGCAAGAGAAAGAAAATACAGAAATATCTATACTGTGTGTCATGTTTCACTTCACATGTAATTAATGTCAAAATGTACTGTACAGAAACTGGTCAAAAGTATGACTCAAGAAACTGCAACGCACAATCTAATGTTCTCCCATTAGGTCTCCATTCATCAGGTCACGGTCTAGTCTTGTCTACTGTTATACATAAGACCCCTCAGGCGCTCCATAGCAAAATAAGTAGCAGTGTGGTTCGGGGACCCCCATGCAGCGGTAGCGTTCCAGGGAGTCCCATGCAACAAAAAAGGACATATTTTAAAGTATTTTACTTTTGCACTCAATTTACTTTTGCACTCAATCCAAGATTGGACTCAATCCAATGAGTCCAATCTTGTAGATCAGCTAATCCCACTAGTTTTTGCTCCTAGGAAAACATGTTTGCATATTCTGTTTTGGGTCTCAGTTTGGGAACCACTGGCCGATATGAATTGTTTTTTTCCCCATTCTTGCAACATGATTCATTGTATACAGTCAGATTTCTCTTGTATAGGTCAGATGTGACAGGAGCTTGTTTGGGGCCTGAGGAAGACTTTGACCTTATCAGGTCAGAGAATGAGAGAGAGAGAGAGAGAGAGAGAGAGAGAGAGAGAGAGAGACCGGGAAACAGAGAGAGAGAGAGAGAGAGAGAGAGAGAGAGAGAGAGAGAGAGAGAGAGAGAGAGAGACCGGGAAACAGAGAGAGAGAGAGAGAGAGAGAGAGAGAGAGAGAGAGAGAGAGAGACCGGGAAACAGAGAGAGAGAGAGAGAGAGAGAGAGAGAGAGAGAGAGAGAGAGAGACCGGGAAACAGAGAGAGAGAGAGACCAAGGTGTGAGTCAGAGAAATGGCCAGAGAGGTGAGAGACCCTCTCATGGAGAAATGGAGAGGGAAAAATAGTGAGAGAAAGAGAGACAAGCCATGAGGTTGACACAAAGGAACAGAAGTGAAGTGGGAGAGGTGGAACAGGTGATGGTGGACATGACGAATCTTAGATGTGAGATAAAAATAGTCGTAACCATGACGACTGTGACTGTGTTTGGTCTTAATGGAAGTAAGTAAGACATGGCACATCCTCCATTAAGTTGAGTATCAATTTCAAACCGAGTGCATGTGTGCAATTTTATCAAGTTGCAATGTGGCCATCGGACCATAGCACTGGCCCGGATGGCTCTTTTTTAGCCAAGCACCATTAGTCTATGGCGGACTTAAATCCGTCAGCCCACGGCCCAAGACGAACCAACAATCAGCTTCATTGGGCGCCATAGTTTATCAATACTGATTCAATTAAGAGTTTTCATCTCGCAAATCAATAATTAGCGCCGGCATCTCCCTAGCAGAGATACGCTAAACCATCTGTAATCTAACCTGTTATTAAATTGTTGTTTGTGTCAGAGAGGGTTTCAGCCATGCGCGCAGGCCCGGATGTAACATTTCACAATTGAGGGAGGGCAGGCGAAAATGGTATGGCGGCGGCTTCATCGCCCGTGTCGCTTCGCGCCACGGGCGATGAAGCCGCACCCATACCATTTTCGGTTATAGGACTTTTATTAGGCAAGTGTGTGTGTGTGTGTGTGGGGGGGGGGGGGGGGGGGGGGGGGGGTGCAGTATGTATACATGTGTGTATGTGGTGTTTTTTTGGGGGGGAGTGGGGGGACTTGGGCAGGGCAGAGCCCATATGAATGAATGCCAGGCAGTAATGCACAGTGAGCTCATGTTTCTGTGATACTCATCTCTGTGCATTGAGCAGCAGCTAATCCGTGATCTGATCTGTGGTGTGTTCTGTATGGTTTGTTCAGTGTTCCGCAGAGCCCATATAGGGGAGCCTTTCACTCACTGCATGAATCCAGGCATTCAGTGCCGCTGCATACGCTCCTCTATTTATACTACAGTGTCATCAAGTGGAAATAAAACAAAGTGTCGGTTTTCTGCCTTTGTAAATGTTAGTAAACTGCGATGGGAAAATGCAGCTTTGGTTTGGCAATGTATTATTGTTTGTCACGGTCGAAGACGGTCGAAGGAGAAGAAAGACCACTCTGCCGTTTGCTGCCTTGGAGTATGCCTCTGTTTTCTTTGTACGCAAGGCATCGTTCATTGATCTTTTACTGGATTACTTTGAAATGTTATCTTCAAGATTAAGAATCATTCAAGGTATGCCAGTTGGTGAGGCATACTACAAGTGTTATAGGGCAGTGGTTTTTAACCTTTTTAATGCCAGGGACCACTGTTTATTCAGAATTTGAGCCACGGCCCACCATTTGAAGACATTTTAAAACTAGAGATTTCTTTAGTTTTTGTCCACAATTCCAAGCTGGATTTTGGAAAGAAAACAGACAAACATACAGATCAAAATGAGCATTAATATTCTACATTTTGTAGTTATGTAGACGTCACTTATTTGTTGACAACAATAAAGGGCAAAGCAAGTGTCTGTCTGCAGGGAAACCGCTGCAGCATCAAAGTAGTGACTTAGAATGGAAAAAGTAAAAAATATAGCTATATGATACATTTAAATTTTTCGATAAAAGTTGCCAATATCTTTAAACTTTAGCTAGAAACAGACTGTATCAAATATGAGGACTGACTCGTAAACAGAACAGAGACACCCCCCCAACACTAGTTTGTTTAATTTTGGACGACAATGCTTATATGAGACTATTTCAAGATGACCTCATGTTATTCTCCACAGAGCAAAAATGTCCATGAACCAGGGCATGATCGAATCAGGACTTTGGCACTCTATGAACAAGACTGAAGACTGTCGACAAGTATAGAACACTTTGATCATTTCAAGTACATAACACACATCTGGCGTGTGTGTGTGTGCGTGTATATTTGTGTCTGTGTATGCGTTTGTGCGTGTGTGTGTGTGTGTGTGTGTGTGTGTGTGTGTGAGAGAGAGAGAGAGAGAGAGAGAGAGAGAGAGAGAGAGAGAGAGAGAGAGAGAGAGAGAGAGGAGAGAGAGGAGAGAGAGAGAGAGAGATAGTGTGTGCGAGCGTGCATGTACTGTAACATTGTGTATAAACGCAAGTGCTCTCTGCTTTTTATTGACTTGCAGGTGTTTTATCAAAGTGTGTTTATGCATATTACCACTTCGGAAATCCCAGCTATTGATCAGATCGATATCCTGTCAGTAGATGCAGTGTATCTAGTTTCTTTGGCAGTAAACAAGGTCTGAATGGGTCTGAATGCTATAGCAGCAAGTGTGGTGCATGTGCTGTCTGCTTCCTCTGCAGTGCATATGGGTCCAGTCCATCAGCTTCCCTGGACTAGACGTGTGTTTGTTAGTGTGAGCAAGCTTTGATTCTTTCAGAAGAGTTTATAGCTTTTGGACAGGGCCATCTAACATAATTAAGGATTTCACATGCAGAAATGGCGAACAGCATAAAGCCCAACATCACATTTGATGTCTACTGATGTAATCACATCTTTCCAGAATAAGACTAATGTTGCATCCACAGTAGAAGCGATGTTCCTTTTTTTCTTTTTTAATGGGGGCCAGTGAAATGATGGGTTTTTGCATCTGTTACTCTAGCATGCATTGATGGGCTCTCATTGTACCAAATGGCAAATACAGGGATCTCTGCCACACGTAGGATAGTTCAGGGTGTTCAGGATTTGGAGAAGGTCGAATCAATCTACTATGTTCCATGGAATGGGGAAGGTCTCACTCTCAACATTGTAGTTAAAGGGACATTTCACCATTTTTGCTAAAATATACTGTGTATGTTAAACGGGAATCATTATACAATTTCCTTTACGTTCACCCATTCTGTGCTTCCTAGAAATGGAGGTCTGAAGAAATAATTACCATGGTGAAACACAACTTGATGACGCCATTGAGTTGTGTTTCACCATGTTAATCATTTTTCTTTTAGGACCTTTTTTCTGAGAGTGTACAAAAAGACATCCGTAAGCTCTCATTCGTAAGGAAAAATCTTGAAACTGGGTGGAATTCCCCTTTAATGACATTTCAGGGATTTTAGAACACTTTCCTGGGGGTCTTTATTGTCTCCAACCTTAAGGTGGTGACTATGTTTCACCCGTTGTCCGTCCGTACGTCTGTCCGTCCGTACGTCTGTCCGTCCGTACGTCTATCTGTTTGTACGTCTGTCCATTTGTACGTCTGTCCGTGCAACTGTTACATCACCCGCAGGGTGACATAACAGTCACCCTGTGAGGATCCAACTGTAACAGTTGCCTGCTGGGGTAAAACATAGTCGACACCAAACTGGTGGTGACCAGTGACTGTTATGTCAGGTGACTGTGAGGGTGACTGTTACGTCACCCTCACAGGGTGACGTGACCTGGGCTGGTGGAGACCTGATCTAGTGTCTGTAATATGTGGTTGTCTCCACCAGTATGGTGATGACTCACCATACTGCTGAGTCAAGACTCACCAGGGTGACTGTTACGTGTTACCCTCACATGTTAGTGGTTTTCTTCAGACCTCCATTTCTTGGGAACACAGAATGGGGGGAACTTTTTTTTATCATGTCCACTCAGCAGTTCTAGGTTATACTAATGACATATTAGAATGTTAAATGGTCTCCTCCTTTAAATAACAAGCCGGTATCCCATCAGTCTATCGTGGTATTGTTTGTGTCAGTGTTGTCAGGTGCTTGTGCACAGTGCAGGTAAGGTGTTGTGATGTGGACATAACAGGGTCGTGTCCAGGTGCTTGTACAGCACAGGTAAAGTGCTGAAGGTGCAGAACGGCTTCCTGAACATGCTGAACTCAGCCAGCGTGAGTCGTCCTCTCACAGGGAGCATCTCCCTGCATGGGACAGCCAGCATGATGAAACACACTGCTGCTACCATGCAGCTGCTGCTACTGCTGCTACGCTGTGTGTGTGTGTGTGTGTGTGTGTGTGTGTGTGTGTGTGTGTGTGTGTGTGTGTGTGTGTGTGTGTGTGTGTGTGTGTGTGTGTGTGTGTGTGTGTGTGTGTGTGTGTGTGTGTGTGTGTTTAATTTATCCCCTCACTTTCATTTCTATTGCCTTCAATCCTCCACCTCTATTGCCTCTCTCTGTCCAGTACAACTCTGCTTGCTTTTAAATTGGCTACAGCAGTCATTTTCAACCTTTTTGATATCAGGGCCCACCAATTATTCAGCATTTGAGCCACAGACCACCATCTGAGGACATTTTAGCCCCACAGATTCTCTAGTTGTGTAGACTTGGGTAATCAAGATGAATATTTTAACTCTTGAGAGTGTAAACATGACACCAAATGGACTCGCAAGGGTCCATTTGGTTTCATTTTTATGCTCTCAAGAGTTAACCAACTTTTCATCTGGTTAACCAACTTAGCTGGCGACCACCTGGAACCCATGTGAAATGAGGCGCGCGAGTGCATGTGCACACACACACACACACGCACACGCACACATACACACACACACACACACACACTTTTGAAATGTGTGTCCACTGTAGCTGCCAAATGACCTGCTGAAAAATTGGCAGGGGGGGGGGGCTTGCAACAAACTTTAAAAATCAACCATTGACTTATAGATATATATATCTATAAGTCAATGGTTGATTTTTAAAGTTTGGAGTGGGGGCCTGCTTAACGCAAATATAAAAAAGTCCTTAGACTTGGCTGCGCAAGGCTGAGGGTCAGTTGTTAGCGCCCCCCAAAAAGCGCCCATTCAGCATCTTGCTCCTTATTCGTATACGTGAAAAGCCCCCAAACCCCCAGACACTGCCACGCCCCCTGCCCACTATCCAACACCTTCTGTGTAATCTATTGATCTAGTAGTAAACTCTGACTTATAAATAACAACAAAAAAGGAAAATAATAATCTGCTTGTGGTGCTGAGGCACCAACAGAACATCCATGGCTGTTGGGTTGTGTTGCC
>CM076978.1:16852094-16869594 GCA_039105355.1 Benthosema pterotum
GAAGGTCTCTTGTCCCAAATGCTAGATGCTCTAATTGCGTAAAAAGGGAGATGAGATGAAAATGGAGCTCATAGTCTATAGCAGGGGTTTTCAACCAGTGGTCCGGGCACCACCAATGGTCCTTGAGAGGGTTCCAGGTGGTCCCCAGCTAAGTTGGTTAACCAGATGTAACTCTTGAGAACGTAAAAATGAAACCAAATGGACCCTTGCGGGTCCATTTGGTTTCATTTTTACGCTCTCAAGAGTTAAAATATACATCATCATGTTGATCTGTATGTTTGACTGTTTGTTTCCCCAAATCCAGCCTGGAATTGTGGACAAAAAAAGCAAAAGAAATATTTAGTTATGGGGTTTCTGTGGTGTTTAATGTCCTCAAATGGTGGTCCGTGGCTCAAATGCTGAATGAACGGTGGGCCCTGGTATCATAAAGGTTGAAAACCCCTGGTCTATAGAAGACAGACGCAGACGAAAGATAGAACACACGCGAGAGACGAACCATGAAAGAAAAGGAACAAAGAGAAACCCGTGGGACAAGGGGACAGAGAGCGACCACACTGGTTCCTGTCTCTGAACATCAACACATCCATGACGACCACAAGTACAGTACTCAGCAGGCTGGGCACTGTATGAGCCATAAAAACAATAATGTCTTCTGAAGAATGCACCGGGCAGAAGGACAGGGTTGTTGTAAACAACCATGTGTCTTGCAAACAGGGGCGGATCTAGGCAATGTCCCCCATAAATACCTAGTCTGCCCCCTCCAAACACGATGCCATGCAAAACAACCCAAGATATTTCAAATTAAAGTGCTTATATATAAAATGATTTGAAACACTACTACTGCTACTAACTACAATTTTGGCACCACTAAACCAACAGCATTTCATCACTGAAAACGGAAAACTCTCTGAGTCAGACCTTTAGCTTTATGCATGCTGCGTGTCTGTAGCAACTTCAACAACAACTGATGTTATTTTCGATGCTTTACTTGACTAATAAAAGTCCTGTAACTGAAAATGGTATGGGTGCGACTTCATGAAGCCACCCCATACCATTTTCTCTCGCCCCTCCAACATGTTCTCTTGCCCCCCCCAACCCTAACCCCAAATGGGACATGTTATATCCGCCCCTGCTTGCAAATGAGACACATACTGTACGTATACACAGACATGCATGGTGGCGTGTGTGTGTGTGTGTGTGTGTGTGTGTGTGTGTGTGTGTGTGTGTGTGCGTGTGTGCGTGTGTGTGTGTGTGTGTGCGTGTGCGCGTGCGTGCGTGCGTGCATGCAAGCATGTGTGTGTGCCTCTGTGCACGCCAACCCACCCTTGCAGGCATGTACAGTGTGTGTGTGGACTGTGCAAAGTAGGTGACATGAAAACATCTGAGCCAGCAAAAGAGAAAGTCAGGGACAAGGATAGAAGGAGGGATGGAGATAGAGAGGGCAGTTAGAGAGAATAAGCGAATGGAAAGGGATGAACTAAGGAAAAATACAGAGAAAAATGAACAATGTCTTCTAACAGTATTGCTGGGTAGTGCAAATTACACACACAAGCTCCAAGAATCCATACACACTCGCCACACGTGCACTCAAGCTCTCGCACACACATACTACTAGATCGACTCCGTGCTACACCTGTTTTTTTGTGCTGGGTCATACTCTAGCTTGGTCCTGGGGGTTGGTGTGGGACTAGAACAACTTTAATATGTCCTGCCCTTTAGTAAACTTTGACAATGTGTAATCTAGGTATGAAGATTCTGGCTTAAAGGTTGAAGGGGAACTCACCCATTTTCAACATTTTTATTAGTATTTAATATACCTTAGAGATGTTATGTGGACATGATGAAAAGGTTCCTCCAATTCTGTATTTCCTAAAAATGGAGGTCTGAAAAAAAGCATTAACATGGTGAAATACATCTGATGACATCATCAAGATGCATTTCACCATGTTAATGATTTTTCGTTCAGACCCCTTTTTCCTGAGAGGGTGCAAATGGAACCAAATGGACCAGCTAGGGTCCATTTGGTCCTCTCAGGAAAATTTTGAAAATGTGCGGAATTCTCCTTTAAATGTCACATCTTCATTGGAAAGAAAAATCAATTTGCCCACCCGTCGCGACCAAACAGTTGGGACGGGCGGCCAACAGTCGTGACGATTCCCTACTAAACCTATAACACTAACCCCTAACCCTAAACATAACCTGAGTCAAACCTATGTCTGAACATAACATTAACCCCTGACCGTTTTACCAAGGGTCGCAACCCATTCGGCCAATGGTCGTGACCATACTGCCAACGGTCGCAAAAAACATTTCACAGAAGTTGGACAATATAACAGAAATTATTCGTGACAGCTATGCCAACGGTCGCAACTATTGCGCCACCATTCTTGACCATTGGGCCAGCTGTCGCGACTTGTGGCCTGGTTGCAAATTGATTTCGCCCCTCCTGTTTCATTGTACAAGCTGAAAATGGATCTTGCATTGCTGGTTTGCTGATGGTTGTGCTGATGCAGCGTGTTTGTTGTGTGCATCTGGACCTGCTCTAATTTTTGCAGCAGGAGACTTTATAGTGGTTTAAGGAGACATTCAGACAAACTCGTACCATTTTCATTCCTTTTCTATTTTTTGACATGTGACATGCGATTGAACTGATTTTGTCCTGAAAACTAAAGTGAAAGGCTAGAAGTTCTTGTATAACCTAACCTATAGCAGGGGTGCCCACACTTTTTTGACTTGTGAGTGTCTTACAACATGACCAGCTCATCTACTATTGTAGGTTTTGTTCGATAAAGTTTCAAGAGGGTGGCAAGTGATATCCCTTAAGCATTTTTGTTATTAACCCCTTAATGCTCGAAACACAAATTATCCTCCCAAAATAGTGTTATGGATTTCATGCGTCATACTTTGAATAGGTAGCCTATAACGGATATCCTGTCTTACCTAATACAGACAGTCAACGTCATTGCCCAGTAGGAAAAGCTGCAGGGGTCATTGAGAACTGCAATTTTATATAAAAATGTATTAGAATTCTCTCTCTCCCTCCACCTCAAAGTCCAACCCCACACTGGGTAAATGTGCCCGTTTTATATGACTCACTCCACTGCAATGGATTCATTCATTGCAATCCAAGAGTTCAGAATTCTGGTCCACTGACAGCTTCTTTTTCATGCCAATCAATCAAGTCACCTTAATTATGGCAGATACATATATAAAGTGTATAATATTAAGGGCACGTCATGTGGTCTACCTGCACAGCCTTTGATCTACTGGTAGATCACGATCTACCTTTTGGGCAGCCCTGCTCTATAGTGAGGTGGGCTTTCCAGGTCTATTTTTCCACTTTACTTTGTCCATCTAACCGGCTTGATGTAAAAGTTACCTGTGTTTGAACCTGAGTCTGCGCTATAACAGGCCAGACCACCAAAAACAAAACCAGGGTAGAAAAACCAGGGCCAGATTTAGCCAACCCCAATAATGTGGGCTGGAAGGGTGGGCTGGACGAACCATCGGTCACGACCGCCAGCAAACCTGGTGACCGTTTTACGATCTGCCGTCTATTTTATAATAATAATAATGACTTTTATTTTTGGTTTATTAGACTTTTTTATTTATTTAAAAAAAAAAACATTCATTTGTGAAGAAAATTGCACATTTTTCTTCACAAATGAACACACACACATGCACACGCATGCACAGACCCACTTATAGACCGGCGGCTAGCCTGCTGCCAGAGCCGTGCCGTAAAAAGGAAGTGAAGTGGTTGAATTGTTCCTCCAGGCTAAAACGCGCCGTTCGGGGCCTGCCCTTCAGTCTGCCGTGGGCTCTGCTCTGAGGATGACTGGAGAGGGGATGCTTTGTCTTCTCCTGCTGAGAGTACACTATATCCAGAAAGTACACTAGATCCAGCTTTGGTATTCTTTCTTACTTATGAGTCTAACTGAATTATATTCTGCCCTTGGCTCAAGCCTGCAGACATCTTCGATGTCTTTGTGTGTGTGTGTGTGTGTGTGTGTGTGTGTGTGTGTGTGTGTGTGTGTGTGTGTGTGTGTGTGTGTGCGTGCGTGCGTGCGTGCGTGCGTGCGTGCGTGCGTGCGTGCGTGCGTCTGCGTCTGCGTCTGCGTCTGTGGGTGTGTGGGTGTGTTCTGTGCGTGTGTTCGTGTGCTACACTGTCTCCGTCTCTTGTTAAACTCCCTTCTCCTTTCTCATGCTTTCTCTTCAGTGAATAGGCATGTGTGTGCTGGTGTCTGATCCATTTAGTTGTGTAATCCTCTTCGGTAAACAGCGTGTCGTGTTCTTTTTTGATGAGACGATAATGCTTGTGAAATTGAAAGTAATCCTAAAAGCTTTTCATTATTCTTCTGCTTTGCATTCTCATCGCTCTCTGTCTCTCTCTCTCTCTCTCTCTCTCTATATATATATATATCTTGTTTCTGTGACTGTCTTTGTGCTTTTCTCTTCTTCTCACCTTAACCAAGCTTACACAATAGGGAAAACAGTCTGTTAGCCCTTCCTAACAATCCGAGTGGAAAGTGCTGTTTTCTCACCGGCTGCTGTATTTTACAGACAGGTTTTGAGAAGGCTCCGATCTCAAGGTTCAATGGAGTGTCTGAGGAGAGGGTCGCCCACGACGGCAGAAGGTCCACAGCAAAGCGCGGAGCAGCGAGGTTGAGAATCAAAGCGTGGAAACTCCTGCTAACGTGTGCCAATGTGGAGGCAAGTTCATTTTAAAGTGTAGAGTTCCAATGCAGTTACAAATCTCCTTTTTTTCATCACAGTGAAATACAAAAGATAGATGTCTTCTTATGCTGCTGCAACATGGAAATGTACTGTATACATATGCATTAATATAGAAGCACCGCTATATAAGTCATGATATTATTTGGATGAGAAATATCTTTTATGGAATATTTTACATTGGTTAAAATAAACTCATGTTTAGTGATAGTGTAACACAGAGGTTTTCAACCAGTGGTTAACCAGATGCAACTCTTGAGAGCTCTCAAGTGTTAAAATATTCATCATCTGAATTAGCCAAAATCTACATAACTAGAGAATGTAAAGATCAGTGATGGGGATAACGCCGTTATCAATAACGACGTTACCTAATCAGATTAGTTTTATTAGTAACGGAGTAACCTAACGAGTTATTTCTTCAATTTAGTAGTTAGTTACTTAGTTACATTTCCAAAAAAGTAACTCGTTACTATAGTTCGTCGCAATTCATTTTCTTGAGATTGCCCGGTGTTGTAGCCTATATTCCTCCTTCTGTTAGGGTAAAATAAGCCGACTGCACGTTGTGGCTTCATCCTTCTGTGAGTGATGTGCGTAGTTTACATTTTCTGTCTGCACATCCTGTAAGTCCGCCTAAGAAATAAAAGTAAACCTACTGTCTAGCTAGTGTCTAGTTATACTCTAGTATGAATCTTTTATTTTGAAAGGAAGAGGAAGAGGAAGTCCGCTGGCTGCTTGCATAGTGACACAGCTACTGTACGCGCGACTTGCTAAAAGTCTTGTAAACAATGACGCCGTACACTTTGGATTAATTTTTGGATTAACACGCGATTGGGAATCGGCTATAAACTTTGGCTGCGTTATTAGGTGAGTAATGTTTAATTCATTGTTTGGCCGCCGTGCCTTGTCTTATACTACTGTCTTGTTCATAGGCTGGGTTACGATGGGAAGAGATTGAGAAGCCTGCAGGTCTGCAGCCTGACCTGCAGAGCTGGTTGTGTTGTCATCGCGCAGTGTGGAGAGGACTGGTTGTACCGCGTACAACATAATATTGTCTGTAGGCTTACTGTACATCTGAGATGCATAGCCTACTTTGTAGCAACCTAGTTCATAGTGGGTGACATGTTGTCAGTATTGTTGTTGGTGGTGGTGGTTTCCATGTGCGCAACGTGGAGTGCGACTAATGCACTGGTAATACAATGCAACTAAATTGTGCATACGTTAAAAACAAAGAGAAAAGAGAGTATTTTAATTGTGTTCAGGAACGGAAAATAACGGAAAATAATCTATTACGTTACTTTTTATAGAAAGTAACTTGTAACTTAACGAGATTAGTTTTAGGGGGCAGTAGTCCAATAACCTAACGTCGTTAGTTTATAAAGTAACGATACCCAACACTGGTAAAGATTAATGGTCATTTCTGATCTGTATGTTTGACTGTTTTGTTTCCCAAATGCAGCCTGGTATTGTGGACATAACCACAAAGAATTCTTTAATTTTGGTCTAAAATGTCCTCAAGTGGTGGTCCTTGGCTCAAAGGCTGAATAAATAGTAGGCCCTGGTATCAAAATGGTTGAAAACCACTGGTCTAACAATACGTAGCACATACTGTAATACTGTACTCACAAGGTTTTGTGTCCTGCTGTTTTGGGCCAGCAACGCGCTGTATTATGACGGAGCATAAATTAAGCCTGGCTAACACCATCCCTTCTTCTTCTTCATAATGTGCAATTTTGTCTCCGGTTGTTTTGGACCAGATTGGTTTCAGAAATGGATGGAAATTTGAAAATAGTTGTGGAGAACATTGGGGACGTTGCTGGAAGTTTGTGTGTTTAGGGTTAGGTTTAAGCTTAGAGTGTATGCGTGTGTCTCTGACGCCAGCGGTATGAGGTCAATGCCAGATGCCTGCAGGAGATGCTGGAAAGGTCACACACTGCTGTATGAACTCCACACACACACACACACACACACACACACACACACACACACACACACACACACACACACACACACACACACACACACGCACACGCACACGCACACACAGGTTCCACAAGAACATTCCGATATACTGTAAGCACAGATCACAAACCACCAGCTGAGCTCAGTCAGCACTGCCTTTATTCTTTTCTTGCTCAACACAATAACATCACAGTGTTCACTCCAGAGTTAAATCAATAGCCTACTGAGGATTTCTACCGCCTTGCTTATTTAAATATTGAAAGCACTTGTAACTGCTGGTTCCTCATTAGATAGTATAAGACATGGTGTGCAGGCTCAGGTACACAGTTAGGATCCTAGCTGCAGAAACACGGAAGACAGAGTTGTTGGAAATACTAACTTTGCTTCTAAGTGCAACTTCAAAAAGGGCAAACATAAACTCCTTTATAGATTTACCACGACTGTTGGAGTGATTGATTTACAACTGCCGTCTGCTTATCACACCAAAAGTCATTATAGCTTTTTTTTTTATTCATTAATAAACTCAGATTAACTTAACACACACACCGCCTCAGTTTTCTGGAGGAAAAATAAAAAAACTTAAAATATGTATATATCAGCATCAAAACAATTGAATACTGTACATACTGTAAAGAATCCAAAAATGGATTCCCGGCCTGAATGGATTAAGTGGTGATTGCACTACAATAGACAAAAAAATTCTCGCACACGTTATAACTTTGATTGATAAATAATACATTATAATAACTTTAAATTAAATGCATTTATCTCTGAACGAGTTGTAAACAGTGAAAATATTGTTTAAAAAAAAGGGGGAAAAAATAACTCATCAACTCAGTTCCTTAAAGTATACAGTAGACATCTTAAGTTGCACAAATTGGATACTTAAGCATTACTAAAACCAAGTACTCCATACATAATATAACTCAAGTACAAATTTACCAGAGCAACATTCACGTTCCAGTGCCGTGATATTTGACCAGGAGTATCTGCACTTTGACTCAAGTGGTTGTCCAGTAGGCCTGACCTGTCCGGTGTCATTGCCTTTCACACCGCTGTGCTGTGTTCACAGAATAACGCTAGTGAGCTGATCAAATGGACAGAAGAGCTGTGGGTTCCCTTTATGCCCTGAGCTAACCTTGTCCTCCACACTGTTGAATAATTGATTGCACACACCAACGCATAACAGAGTCTGGCTCTCTCTATACACAGTGTATTCTGCTTTAACCTAGAGAGCAGAGATTCCCAACCTTTATACTGCCTTGCTTCATTCACATACATCATGTAGTGCCAATGACTGAATTGTGGAACGGGATCAACATCACTTGTTTTTGTTTGTGTCTCAAAGAATATGATTTTCTTTTCACTCCGTCAGTGGTTGTTGTGATCACCTGCACGACAATATGCAAATTGTCCAAAACAAAATAAAAACCAAACAACCAAACAAGCAACAGACATCAAACATTCCCTTTTTATTTTATTTCCCTGTACATTCCCTTTTCATTTTCGTATTCCAAGGAACCTCTACATATCGCCACAGACAAAATTCCAGGAAGGGTGAGATCCAGTAGCAAGCAACAGCCAGGCATGACCAGGTTGAACCTACCTTTTGGTTGTGACTAGTTGCTAGTTGCAACCTGGTCGCAACTAGTTGCAACCAGTTTGCAACGAGGTCATGAGTAATTACACCCTGGTTATTGTTGTATTCGGTTGTAACCGATTAGTTACAACCTGGTCACGACCAGGTTGTCACTAGTTGCAAGGGTTAGGGTAAGGGTTTGGTTAGGATTGGGGTTAGGGTAAGGGTATATTGCAGCTATAAACTAGTTCAATCGGGTTGCAACTATTTGCGTTAATCGCGACCAGGTTGCAACTGGTCGCTGGTCGCTATTGGATGTCGCTGTCCAAAATTGAGCTTTACAGGGTTGTACGGTTCCATTTGTCCCAAGTTTTTTAGACCCACATTATGAACCCCTTACGAAACCCCTCCAGAACCCCTCGGGGTCTCCTGCCCTCATGTTAGGAACCAGTTCTATAGAGTCACTCCCCTGTGCGGCTCCGACTTCCCTGATGCAATTACGCCTGGACATGAGATCAATCCGGGAAAGGGAGGGGGGGTTCGTGTTTCCTACAGAGCACTGAGGACCCCCAGTCACTGCTGTTATATAGGCTCCTCTCTCCTCCACCACGCATTCAGATATAATTCAATCTCCCGTCTCACATCCCTGTTGTCTTGGGGGCCAAAAGGCCAACTCCTCTGGCACTGCTAATGCAATAGAGAGGTGGTGTTGTGGGTGTTGTTTTTGGCTGTGGTGATGTGGCTGTGCACGCGTGTGCACGTAGGGAAAAGCCCCACGCACCCACGCCCGCACACACTCTGCCACGCATGCACACGCTTCTATGCAACGTTCCCATGTGCACGCATACAACTGTTTTCTTCCAGTATAAACACACACGCATGCACAGGCGAGCACACGCGCACAAGTGTGTGCGAATGAAAGGCTTCCTGCACTTTCTTTATCTCTCTTCTTTCTCTTAAACACAACAAATACAGCAAACACACACACACACAAGACACACACACACTCAAGAGAGGGAGAGAGCGCAACAAGCCCACACACAGAGACATGTTAAGACATTGCGGTTTGTGGGAGTGTGTAGTGTCCGTCCAGGGGGAGCCGTTCCCTGGTCCTAACAGAACCATGGCGGTCGTGGCTCTATTGTTCAGTCAGTCTTGGGTCCTCCCTGGGGGGCTGGACGGCCCCTGACTTATGGTCTGGTGTGCTGCCCTGCTCCCCGACCACAAACAACCCATCATCATCCTCATTGTTCTCCTGTAATGTCCTGGGACCGGCTAGCTTTATCACTTCTTATCAGTGTTGGCGGTATGTGAACAACACGGTAAACCCAGTAAAGAAGACATCTACTGTCAGGGCCCCTGGCCCATTTTTGATGCCTTGGCTTTAAGCACAATACTTTTGGCAGGTATACAGGTAGATTGGCTACATCTGTACCAATGAGTGTGTGTGTGTGTAATGAATTGAGCTCACTGCCACTGAGCTCTGAGCAGATCCATGTGGGCATGTACCGCGTGCGTATGTCGTGAGTTTCTTTTATTATTGATGCAGCAACATAAATGTACATCAATCCAATTGAGCTCAAAACAAGATAAATTCAATTGGTATGCAAAACAGTTGCGACTGTTATGCAAAATGGTCGCGACGGTTATAAAACCGTTACGACGACCATCACAGTCGCACATGGATTCCACCCCTCCTGGTCCAAGTCCTAATAAATTTATCCTTAGAGCCACTACGGCTCACAGGTCTTCAGGCAAATACTGTGGCATTCATAACACTTATGGCTTGTAGGTTGATATACTTAGGCAATGAAAGTCAGAGAAGACGTCCTCATCGTGATTATTTTGGCAGAGAAAAGGTCAGTATACAGGCTTATGTTGCTGCCTAGAACGGTATAAAGGCTCTGCTCTCTAATTGCAGCTGTGTTTTTAATCACACATTACAATTTATTTTGTTATTACGATGGTTATTTTGGCTCATTTTGGTGACCCATATGTCACCTTATCCCTGGCTGTTCTCCAGGGTGTCGTCATTAGCCTTTTCTGCTGCTTCATTCAATAGCTTATCCCTTCCTCCATATAGCAGGTTCTGGGTGTAAGGCTGCAGGTAATCAGCATGTTGGCAAATTATTGTGGGAGTTAAGAGCGGCCAGGTCTATGAAAACAAACCCAAAATAATTTGTGACTAAGATTTTTAAACAAAACAATACAAACATTTTCAGATTGGGGTTCGACTGGTCCGTGGACATCTGTAAATGCACGTAACTCGAGAACCGTTCACCCCACAGACTTCAAATTTGATACACACGTTCCACACTACCACGGGGAGTGATGGGAATTATTATTATCATATGTCCCGCTAGTAAGCCAAGTAGGCCAGTGCCCAAAAAACATTGGCAAGCAAGCCCAAATACGCGAGTGACCAGGAAAAAAACAAATTTTAATTCAATTCAATTTAATTCAAAGTAGCTTTAATGCCATGAGAAAACAAACAATCAAAACACTTGAAAATGTGGAAAAATATATACAGTTGGAGGAGGTACAGTGTTAGATGCTCTGAACTGTCTGGAAAGAGGAGATATAGAAATGATATACATTTACATAATAGGCCTGGCACTCACCTCCTCTGGCTGTTTTGTGTGTGGATGAGATGAGATAGTATACCACTGACAGGCTGCGTTTTGGACCCAAATTCTCACCAGACGACTCAGTAAAATATAAGGATATATCCTGTCCTCCTGTGGAAGAGAACCACAGACAGTCAGTCAGTCAGTCAGTCAGTCAGTCAGTCAGTCAATCAGACAGACAGACATACTGTATACAGAGACAGACCGTCTGACAGGGTCTGGTGTTGGATTCCTCTCTCTCTTGTGGACAGAACCCACTGTGCATCCTGTTGTGTGCCTGGGCGGGCGTGTCTGGCGCGCTGGAGTCCGACCAAACGCCTTCTGGCTGCTGGCCTGGTGCTGTTTTGCGAAGGAAGGGGTCAATGTGGGAGCCGCGGGCCACGCAGCACAGCACTGAGCTGTGGTGAGAGAGAGAGGGAGAGAGAGAGAGCAGCTGCTCTCCACCGCTGGGAAGTGTGTTGTTTTCTAGCCAGGTTGCTGGCAAACCGTTCTGAGAATATGCTCCACATTCATCCGCCCACTCTTCTCCTCCTCCCTTCTTGCTATCTCCTTGCCCCCCTCCCCCTGGTTTCTCTCTTGGGTTGTGTCTTCTTTGCGAGGAGGCGTCGGGTCGGCTGTGATCGTTGGACGGTCAGGGTTGTGACGGACGGTGGGAGGTATGGGGATGGGGGGCGGGGGTGTCCAGTCTGGGAATTTGTGCCGGAGACAAGATCACTTACAGTATATGGAGAATAGATCCCTGTATTATACTTAGCTGCAACACTTGTGTTATTTTCATTGAAGTTTTGGGCCATTTCTGCCTCTATTGCCATGCCGAAAATATAGCGGTTCTATTTTGAAAATGTAGGCTCTACACCAGGGGCGTTTTTGCCATTAGGCAGACTAGGCGGTTGCCTGGGGCGTCACAAGGGGAGGGCGGGAGTAAGGGTCCATTTGGTAAGGGGGGCTCCAGGGAAAATCTTGCCTGGGGCTCCAAATTGCTTAGAAACACCACTGCTCTACACCCTGCGGGTGTGGTGAATGTATATAGCTATATAAGGATGTATATACTGTAATTGTGAACACAGCGAGCCCTTACTATGGAACGGTGGTGTCATGCTACACTGCCACCACCTGCCACCAGAGGGTGCATTTTGTCAGACTTCAAGTACAATAACAATCCTGTTACAGCTGTGATAATTCATTATAGTTAATTAGTGCTGAGTTTGCTTCCCTAGTTCATGCGTCTTACTGTCACACGTGAATATTAGAAGAGATGGACACCGGTTGGGAACATCCAAAACTTTAATCCCCTTTGAATTGAAGGATTGATTGGGCTCTTAAAGTGGAGTGTGGTGTATTACTTATAATTGTGTTTCGGCATTACTTATTAGTAAAACAAAAAAAGTCCATTAATTATACTTTACGACTTCCATGCTAATTGGTTTGCTGACAGGAATAATGAGCACAATTACACAGTATATGAGAAGTAGACTTGAGGTCAGGCTAAACTGTTAAATCAAAGGCACCGGTCTGCCAATAGTTCACACAATATTACTCCCTTTCTTTGGCGAAGGGGGCTCATGCCACTACTATTTTTTCATTAATTTCTCTAGTTCAGGAAATGCATTTTGTTTTAGGGATGCTATGTTCCCCTTTTAAGATTATTTGTAACTCTGCTTTGTGAACTAATACTGGTGGGGCCTTACAGTGAATGTGGAGGCCACAAAATACCATAGATTAATCTTGCGTACTTAAATTCATGGACACCATGAACAGACATATTTGCCATATAACGTTCTTCTAGTGTCCTGAATAATGTTGCTAAATGTTCTTAACATTTTGAGAATCCTGTACAAATGTGATACATTTAACTTTCATGCATTCTCAATCTTTCCTGCTGTTTGTTCATGGCAGAATTGTTATTGGGAGACCCGGGTGCCACTCAAGCTAAGCCAACCTATGGAGAAGAAGAGGAGGAGGGACTAAAGGAGGAAACAGCTGAAACAGGAAAAGAGGGAAAGTGCTGAAAGGTATACAGACATACACCCAATTGACTCCCAACTCGTGAACATATTCATCTGCAATCTTAAACAATGTAAATTTACAGCAGCATTGCAGTTGTGGGTAGAGCATGAACTATCCTCTCTCAATCTGCAAACTGTTGGACTACAAACAGGAGGTGTGTTCGAGGATAATTTTGCACCAAGTTTCGAGTGAGTAAAGTCATTGCAGTATTGTATATGAAGGCTGAAAAAAAAAATACATTCATTGTAAAAGATAGAAAATTCATTCGTGTGTGGGTTGTCCCTGTTGATATAGTGTGCTGACAAGTGCTGACGAGAGAGGTGCTCAAAGCTACTGCCTACAGAGGGTCCACGACTCCACGGTGCACACAGAGCGGGGCACTGAGTCTGCCTACAGCACACTTTCACCTGCAAATAGGAGTTTGGGGACACTGCAGTTTCTGCTCAAAGGAATTGTGAGTACATTCCATCAATGTAACTGAGGATTTCCTAAGAGCTCCAACAGCACACCAAAGTTTGGTACCATAAACGGAGCTTCAAACCCTGGGGTGTAAACACCATTTTTGTTTTTATTATGTTATTCAATTATTGTTGTGTTAGGTATTTCATGATGCACTATAGGTATGTGTAACCTTTAACTAATCACAGTGGGCACATCTTGGTATTGTTTTTCTGGTCATTACCATTTTAGTGAGTGGGCTACATTATTGTTTCCAGGTGCATGCTCATTAACATAAGCAAGAGTGGCCATATAGTATACAAATTGAGCTGTGCTCAGTGGCGTTTCTAAGCAATTTGGAGCCCCAGGCAAGATTTTCCCTGGAGGAAAATCTCATGTGACATCATACCTATGACAGACACAGTAAAAATGTGCCCCAAGGGATAAAATTATGAACTATTTTAAACTAAAGAATATATTATATGTGTTTTAAATGTTCAATTCTAGTTATGGAGGCCAAGTATAATGTATTTATCCATTTGAGGCTCATTAGCCTGGGATCCTTTTAAAGCATGTCTGGTGGTCGCCCCGGTGCCCCCTCTCCCCTCATGGCGCCCCAGGCAACCGCCTAGTCTGCCTAATGGCAAAAACGCCCCTGGCTGTGCTGTAACAATTTCTGCAAATAATCAGTTGTACGTGGCTACCTGGTTTCACAGAGTAGATATTCCAGTGTTCCAATGCTTCACACAACTGCTATAGTTTTGCTCATACTCCAGTGTTTATCATCGTTTTATGCAGCCATGTGCTGCTTTGTCAGTTCTTCTGCTTCAATGCCCGATTGTTTAGAGCCCTACAATGGCAGCTTCCAGCTGTATTATTGTATTATGTTCTGATGCTTTAGTGGTTGGTGTTGAATTCCGGCGGCGTTAAGTGTTTTCCGTGCTTCTTTCTTCCCATGGGACTCGTCAGATAACCGAGCTCTGCTGTATAACAGCGCATTAGATTCACTTCAAACACCATAACAAGTTGATGATTCAGTTTTAGTAACGAGAGACAACAGTTCCTCTCTCTCCTCTTCGGAGCGTATAATGACAGTTGGATGTGTACAGTATATATAGCATCCGGTATCATCTGCTCCTCTACACAATGGCTCAGATCGTCCACGAGAAAACTTAAAGTGTGTCTCGTGGGTTACACACAGATGGTGGGTTCCAAAAAATGCAAAAATGCATGCATGGGTGTCAGCTTGTCATTGTAATTTCTCTTGACAACCCTGTTGAATCCAAGTTATCATCACCTGCAGAGGAATCCACATTGAATATAGCACACACACACACACTATGTATGCGTAGAGAGAAACACACACACTGTGACCTGCATTGACCTCTGTTTCAAAAGCAGTTCTGTACAACAGCTTCCTATTGATATTCTTGTTCAGATCGCTCCCGGCCCTCTTTCTCTCTTGTGCCCTCTCTGTCTTCCTCTGTGTCTCTCTGTCACCTAACCTACCCCCCATATCTCTCTCTCTCTCTCTCTCTCTCTCTCTCTCTCTCTCTCTCTCTCTCTCTCTCTCTCTCTCTCTCTCTCTCTCTCTCTCTCTCTCTCTCTCTCTCTCTCTCTCTCTCTCTCTCTCATAGTGGCATAGTATTGTCCCTCCAGTAAGGTCTGTCACATTTTAATGAGACTCATCTTCCATTTCCATCCATTTCCAATCCAAAGCCGCTCGAACACATCCATCACGCTGTCTGTGCTGCACACTGTCTGCTACACGCTGCACGCACACACACACACACACACACACACACACACACACACACACACACACACACACACACACACACACACACACACACACACACACACTATACCAGTAAGACACCTTGGGGGCGAAAAGCGTCAGGTGCTGAAACAAGTGATCGGGGATTGCTCATGTATGGAACTTTTTAAAATTTTTAAGTTTTAATTGGTGTTTCTGGGGCGGCTAGGGTGCAAAATGTAGACGGTTCTCAGTCACAAGGGAGACATTGAAGAGGAAGGAAGGGTAGGGAAAGATCAATATATGTACTGTAATCAATATAACAGGCCAGCTCCATATATGCAGATGTAGGTGATGGTCTAGAGTCTAGACCATCACCTACATCTGGACAGCCATACATGGAGATGTCTAGACTCTAGACATCTCCATGTATGGCTGTCCAGGGTTTGATGAGGTCTGTGTCGTGACCTGGAGTTGGCCACATATGGACCATGACAGACTCATGGCCATATATGGTGGCGTGTTGGACAGACTGACAGAATTTTGCAGGTTTTCATAGTGCAATTAAATATAACCTACTGTATACAAAAAGACTGGTTAAATATGGTTTGTATTATTTAATTTAAATATGTTCTGTTTGCAATTCTAATTTAAAGGCATAAACAAAGGGAGAGAGAGATGGATAGAGAGAGAGAGAGAGAGAGAGAGAGAGAGAGAGAGAGAGAGAGAGAGAGAGAGAGAGAGAGAGAGAGAGAGAGAGAGAGAGAGAGAGAGAGAGAGAGAGAGAGAGAGAGAGAGAGAGAGAGAGAGATCTCTTGGCAATGAAATTTGGCACAGAGTGTGATTTTTAATATCCCCATAGGCGAGCCACAATGGCAACCATACTGTACACAGAGCATATAGACATGTTTGTCCCCGAGTGACCTTTATAGGTGGTCACACTGTTTACTGTCTGTCTGTCTATCTCAACCCCCAGAAAACATCAAACTGTCACTTTTTTGAAAGGAAAGAATGTAAGAGCATTTTACTCTGTTCCACAGTATATCACAGCTGTCTGCTGACGACTTAATTACAAGCTGCAGACAACAAACACACAGATTGCGAAAGTTGCGCGGCAGCGTGCATTGTGCGTGTGAGTGTCATTCGTCATAGGAAAGTTATGATCATCATTATGGTAATCTCTGCAAACAATGAGAAAGCTGGCTCTGTTAGTGCAGCACTTATGGAACCTTAAATAGGTAGCCAGTCAGTGGTTTATTTTGTGCCTAGGCAGTGTTGGAAGATGTACAGCATTGCAATTTCTTACTAAAGTTTCTTACTAAAGTGTAGCAATTAAAGTCAGCTACAAATAGGAAACCCCTATCCATCTAGGCTAGGGCTTCATATGTACACTGTATTGGTTTGATGTTTATTTATCATTTCATGATAAAAGTAACTGTTGGTGGAGCAAATGGACCATTATTCATTTGTTGGGTATATTCAATACATAAATCATTTTGAGCTGAGACAATATGAAAGTCCTTGTCAAACCATTGGAGCCCACTTTCTCAGAATGCCCAATGTTATCAGAAAACCATTCTTCAATGTATTCCCGAAAAACCGTTTGGTTGACCTAAGCAATTTGCAATTACCTCCTTCGCTCACAACTATTCTGATTTCATATTGCAAATTAAACACAAATAAATCAAGATTAGAACAATCTCCAAACTCAGCAGCTATGGTGCTCAACCCCAGCATGTGTAGCTATAGCCTGGCCCAGCCAGCGCCATGTCTAGCCTATGGATAGGTGCCGCTGGTTCACCGATACGAGTGGCCCTCTTCTCCCTGGGGTGACTCCCCTCTGCACCATAGTTCGGTTCCACCCTTATAGACCAGACAATGCAGCTTGTTTGCCCAGACTTTTCTTTTTCTTGTAAAAATGAAAACGAAAACCTTGCAGCCTCTGAGACTATACTGCAGTTATAGATCCTTGATGCTTTTAGAACAGTGTTTTTCAACCTTTTTGATACCAGGGCCCACCATTTATTCAGAATTTGAGCCACAGACCACCATTTGAAGACTTGAAGACTTGAAGATTTTAGCTCCCACAGACCCCAAAACTAAAGATTTCTTTTGCCTTTGTCCACAATTCCAGGCTGGATTTGGGAAACAAAACAGTCAAAACATACAGATCAAAATGACCATTAATCTTCTACATTCTCTAGTTGTGTAGACTTGGGATAATTCATATGATGAATATAACTCTTGAGAGCGTAAAAATAAAACCAAATGGACCCGCAAGGGTCCATAAAAATGAAACCCAATGGACCCTTGCGGGTCCATTGGGTTTCATTTTTACGTTCTCTAGAGTTACATCTGGTTAACCAACTTAGCTGGGGACCACCTGGAACCCTCTCAGAG